>DWDX01001603.1:0-17968 GCA_018245675.1 Agara michaeli | reverse complement strand
GCCGAAAGTTCGGTATCGATTTCGATTTTCGGCTGAAAAAACTGTTTCGGTCGATCGCTACCTATAAATCATGACTATACTTCAATACATATAAATACCATATACTACAGTATGACAAAAAATGGTATCACTCCTAAATGTCTCGTCGGCAAAGTCATCAGTCTCCGGGTCCCAGATACACCGGTGGCCGCTCTTCACACCGGCACCTTTCAACTCCATTATTGTGGTCTGCACGAGGATTTTGTATCTGGATAGAAATACATCACATAATCATTATTATTAAAAACGATCACTTTAATTTTAGTCCAAATCGAATGACAACTTTGTGAGTTTTGTCTGTTGAACTATACTAATCATAGTACCACCGATATCATTAATGTCAACATTGTTTTCTTGAATCTTGACACACAGTCATCTGATATCAAACTGGGCAGACTGCACCTGGACTATGGTCACCAGACAACAGATTAACTACTGATATACATTTCTACCTCCTCATTATGAGAAGACAACCAATCCAGCAGTGGACCGTAAAAAAATACATTTCTAAATACATGTATATATTACCTCTTCATATTCAACTCTTGGACTCGTTGACGCACGCCGTTCGATATCGCCTTAGCCCAGCGCGGCGCCTGGTCCGCCCTGTACTGTCGGTCTAGAAGTTGTTCCAGCATCGTCGACGTTATTATTTCACGAACATTTTGAGCTTGGAACCTAAAATTACATTCTACAACTAACGACAATCAACATGCACTTCGACAGCAACGGATCCCTGATTCTAATTTGTACACACATGTATTTAGTCAACAGCACGTGCCTCGTCATTAATATGCAGGTGATAAAGAAATTATGTAACACAGCACTGCTGCTACTGCAATGTAGATTTTGAGAATAAAATGAGCTGTGATCAACTGAAAATATTATTGCAAAGGAAATTACAAACTTTTCACAGAGCCCTGGTCTCACTTCATATTTGGGGGGGGCGAGAGGTTTTTCGACTTCAACTGGAGTGATCGCCGTGTCGCTCTCCACGTCCCCTACTGCTTCCTCTGCCTCCTCGACCACTACAGCATTTATCATTATTTATTGCGATATTATGATATTGGTATTATTATCTTAATTCAGCATCATGTACATAAATAAGTTCTAAACTATTAATGGAGTGTACCTTCTTCATCGTCAGCCATGTCGAATTAGAACTCCGATGAATTACCACACCATGTACCTCTGTAATTAAAAAATGATGTATAATCGAAAATAATATAGTAAATACATTTAATTTGTGCCCCAGTTTGAATTGGAAACGGGTAGTGTCAAAATATGCGTAACATATTAATTGATAAAATATATGTTCATATGATACAATCATTTGTTGAATTTCAAAGGCACAGCAGTCTACCATTGTGAATATCACTACATAGTATAAAACAAAGTCACTTTCTCTGCCCCTATGTGCCTATGTATGCTTAAATCTTTAAAACTACGCAACGGGTTTTGATATGGTTTTTTTTAATACACAGAGTGATTGAAGAGGAAGGTTTATATGTATAATAACATTTGTATAATAATATATGCGCGGGACAAGTCACAGGCAAAAGCTAGTAGATTAATATAATTCCTTCTTATGCCCTAGTTCTATCATGTGACATTTTCAATTGCCAGGATACAGAAATGCTGTACAAACTTGGAAGAGCCGCTATGAACGAGGGCAAGTACGGCGAAGCAATAAAGAAGTTTGTTGAGACCCTGAAACTATATGATGCAACACTGTCTCCACCGTACCGGTCCTACTATGACTGTGTACAGGATTTACGACGCTGTATGTTAGCGTTGGGCAACTACAGCATTGTTTGATGAAAATATTTGTGCTATTTATAATTGTGTGGCAATTTTGAATATCTCTATTTTGTTGTATTAGTGACTACAGTAAAAGTTTCCATGAATATCATATATAATATGCTTCTTAATAAACTGATAGTTCTTCAAATTAGTCACCGAATAGTACAAGCCTTCTCAAGATAAAAAAGTAAGTCGTATTCGATGGAAGAAATGCGAAAACTAGTAAAAGCAAATTAAACACGAATGCTACACTAACCTTCTTGTTTTAACTTTTCTTGTGCAATAAGTTTGTTTCAATATCTGTACTCTGTACTTGTAATAAAGTTCCAAATGCTTTCTGCATACACAGATTCACTTTATTTCGGCATTCCTATAAAATAAATAAACATTCTTATTAGAATAAAGTTTTAATATATAGATTATTTACAAAAGTTTTGGGCGTATTACCTCAGTATAATACACATTTGAGAAATATATTAACATAACAGTCTAGTTTACCTTTTCTTTCCTATAGATATTAAAGTAATTCAAATAATCAAATATTTTACTATATCAATCTGACATACACAAAAACATCACAGATAATGCAAATCATAGACTATATACAGATAACGCGAAATATTTAAGCTTTTACTTACATAGATAATATCTACACTTACCTGTTTGTTATAATTACTTTAGTCCATCCAAATTGCAATACTTACTAATTTAATGCTGTAGATAAAAGTTCACATCTACAGACGCATATATTGTGTTTGTTACATTTCATGTTTAAATTGGACTTGTAATTATTTGTCTCTCATTATTTCTGATCGCTGCTATTCTTACAGATAAAAATTAAATTACAAAACTTGACTTTGACATGAGATATGATTATTTTGATTTGAGGCAAAATAATTAAAACGAAAACAAGACTATTCACATATTACATTAGTATAATAAAATAATTATTGCATTCTCTTTTTCATAACAATGGCGACATATGATAATAAAGCTTGGTTGCTGAAAAATATAAGAGATGCATTTATTGCTACAGATGATACGGGTTTATGTGAAACCGTGATGGCAGGAGAAAATTTTTCAAAAATCTTTCAATGCAGAGCCATGGAGGACAAGAAGCGACTAAGAGAGGGAACTCTCAGCCTACCTAGTACAAGTAAGGGCAGAGAAGTAAGCACAGATGATGAAGATGATAGGGAAATTGTAACACAGTTTGATCCATATCCTGATATGGAAGACAGTGACGAAGACGACTTATGCGGTAGCTACATTCGCAACGAAGAGTTTGGAGTCAAGAGGTAACGATTATTCTTTCTAGTCGTTCTTAACGCGACTCCAACTGGCAGTAAAATAGTCCTTTTAGATATCATATCGATTTATATTCATTTTCTAAATTGCACAATTCCTAGTTGCAAAGCTTAAGGCTTTGTTTTTGGTCGTGGACATAATGTTCTACAAAGAAAGCAAACCCTTGAAGACTTGCATTCTGTATTGGATGGTGTTCTACCATCTTAAAAAAAGCTATGTATTTTAGTCAGTGTTTTCTTGTTAAAGTGTTTAACATTTTAGTTTGAAGTGAGCTGATATTCGATATTTAATAATGCCATCTTTGATAAACAAAGAAATTATTATTAAAAACCACTATATTTCACAATTCTCAAAACACATTGCCGATTGTTGAATATTTAATTGCTTACACTAGTTCTTACTCCTATTAAGTAAAAGAATTATCTGATATTTACTTAAATAAACGAACTATCTGTACAAATACAGTAATAGATCAAATACGGCACTTAGGCTCGACAAAAAGGAACAGGCTTTGAAAAAGGCAGCTAAAATAAAAGTCATAAAATGGGAGGACACGTCCACACTGTTTACAACAGAGCAAGTAGAGGAGACATTTGAAAAGTTAGAAGTGAAGAAACCCGAAAGACAGAAGTCCTTGCTAGCGGAGCAGTTAGACAAGTGTCCTGAGCTACCTCATCGCCAATACCTGGAATATGCCAAGTTTGATGGAACTGCCCAGATGAAAATGCCAACTAAAACTTTTAAAATCTTCATGACAGTGCTATCTGAAAAACATCAAAACTATCCTCTGCTTGTCTGCGTCATTGCTAACTCGAAGATTAAGGATTTAATTGGATTCATATGCTATAAATACAGGTAATCAAATGCTATAATAATTTGAATTTGAATTTGAATCGGTTAAATGAAATCTCAGTATACTCAATTCGTTTGTATATAATTCAATGAAATCCTACTGTATATTATAATTGTTTATTTATTGCTATCGCTGTTTCAGGAATTAACATTTTGATTGTTGAAATACAATTCTATGTAAAGAAACAAATGGGTTGTACAAAATAAAAAATGTGATTATCGAAAATATACATATGAGTTGTTGTTTCTTATATTTATGTAATTGTGTTTTTAATAAAATTCACAGCATAGAACATCCAGATGTAGCTCTTGGGTCGGTACATGACTATGGTCTGTGTCTTGCAGAAGATGATGGGGAAGTGGACTGGGCATTCCCTTGTCTTGATGCCAATGAGCCGTGCTCTAAATTTGGATTTCAATGCCTCGGTTTAGTCGACCTTAAAACTAAAGTGTATCAAGTGACAACCCCTATACCAGATATTGAGCTGCCATTCCATATTGGACCTCCGTTCCCTTTCTTCCAAAAACCCTCAGATTCAGGTCAGAGTCACTTAAATACGTCCAAACAAAGTGGAGATGATACAACAGACCTTTTCAAAAAGGCACTGGATGAAGGTAAATTTATCTCACTGTTGCATATTTTTAACCCACTTTTAATGGCAGCCAAAGAGATTACATAATTGTAAATTAACAATATTAAACGGCACCGTATGCTTGATATGCCCTAAAAAGTATGGATATACTGGTAAAAAAGGTGGTTACCCATTAAGTCCCACCACACTAAGTGTCGCTAAAATTTACAGATCAATCATCACAGTTACAGTGTTTAATTCATTGATTCAAAAAGGAACATAACTCGACATACTAGTTTCTGTTTACTCATTAAACTACGATTATTCTACCACTCTCTGAAAGAATAGACACGTTAAGGTAATGATGATTTTATTTTTTAGACGTGAAAAGATTTTCACAGTTGGGTCCAGCGTTGGCGGATGCTCCACAAGAGAAAATATACAGAGTCAATTTATTGCACAAATTGCGTGCGAACACACCAGTACAGCTTAGTATATCTTTGGATACAATAGAAATTGTACCTTTCATTGCGCAAAAACACGCATTCTGGGTATGTGTGAATAGTTTAAAATACTGCCATTCTAAAGCTAGACTGTTTAAAAAATAATCTATATTTCTTCTATTTACAGTCGAGGCCGAAATACTTTCGCCATAACATAAATTCAATAGCCTGGTGTCAAGTATTGGAGGTAAAAGCGGATAGAACGACATTTAGAATAGTTTACTCGCCTAGTCATGACACAGTATTAAACGATCGGAGTAGTTCTGGTAAGATATTAACTTGGTATGGATTGACATTGTACATTATAGTTTTATCGATAAAAGTATACAGCTAGTATTTATAAATAAGAAAGTAGTAATGTCATTGGGCCTATGAATCTACTTACAGAATATTTTTACTCATTTATTTACAGGCAATACAAATTTATTCCAACCGAACACCACATACAAACTGCACGATTTCGAAAGTGACCACGATACGGCCGGTACAATAGTTGAAAAAGTGAACACAATACTGGACCTAAGGAACAGTCCCTGTCGTCGCGAATACAAGACTGCTAAAGAGAAGAAACTCCAATCTAGACGTAGTTTCCACACGAAGCATATGGGTTAAGAGAAACGTAAGACTGGTTAATAATGTTTACATAAGTTCCTGAACGATATTGTCAATATATCGTGCCGACTGAGAGGTTACTATTGCTTAAAACAATTACTTGAATGATGAAATAGTATTTAGAAATAAGGGAAACAATTCATGCCATTTCAGAGTTTTCGGGAATATGAAATGTGCTATGAACTCCAGTTGAGAAAATATCAATTGTCAGTATTCTAAACTTGTTGAAACGCTCGATCGATGCAACTTTGTTCTATTCTGTTTTCCCAGAAGCTCTGTGATTATATTTTTGAAGGTGGTAAAACTTATGGCCAAGGTTCCTGAACGTTGGCTCCAACACTTGCTCGCTCTTGTTAGTAAGCAATTTTGTTTACACTGTTATGTTCAGGTTAGCAGAGAATCGACTCTCAAAATTAGATTCCTAGGACTTATACCCAGAGAGCTTACATGTCGGTTAGGTGCCTCACACCTTGAAGCACCTAACCAAGATGTTTTCAAAATTCCAATTCAAATATCTGTATGTTTCACACATTCATTAATGCAGTTTTAAGATTTAAAATATATTGCTATGGTTTAATCCATGCGATAAGTTTTTCACATATAATTGGTTAAGATTAATCGATTTAACTTGAAGCTTGAAAAAATTACTTATTTGAAGCATATCGAACAAAGCAAACTTCGCTATTGATGGAGTTTAATTCAGCTGATCGACAACCTGATAAGTTTATGTGCAAAATCATACTTGTTACATAGAACAATTAACTGCCACAAGGTGCTGCTGTATTTATTAATATTTGTGAGTTTTAATTACGATGAGAAGTCCTAAACGTTTTTTATAGTACACGAGTCTTACTACTTTGTTTCAATTACAAGAATGATATTTTACAAAGTATGTACTATGAATTGTGAGACATTAATATATAATATTCGTTTTATATGTAAGTATACATGTGCTTTGTACTTTGTCAATGAAATAAGTATACTTGAATAATTACTAAATAATAAATGAAAAAATCCATACAGCAAAGATATCTTAAACAGTGTTTATATAACACTACATTGACTTAATTTAATGAATTGTTGAATTGTAATTTATTATAAAAGCAAAATACGTGAAGAATATTCAGATTTCTTTTTTATTCTATGTATATTTTTGGATAAAATGCGTAATTCTAATTGTATAAATATTGATATGAGACATAATTGTGAACATTTTAAATATATGGCATTTATTGAGATAAATAACTAATCGTTTATTTCATGTTGGTGTCAGATGTACAATGTTTGGATTTTTAAAGACGTTCTTAAATTATTACATTGTAATTCCATTTATTTCAGTTATTCTTGTAATCTGGCAACCCCACTCCAAACTTTGCTTTACCATAGTCAATGTCTGATACGTGGATCTTATTTCAGTATTTAGGATTTCCGTAATGAATAATGAAAGAGTATTCTATATTCAAATTTTTCAACATCTGTCATTTTTGAGCAATTTTTTTTTTTACTGTAATTCGTTTTACAATATCAATGGTTTTAAACAATAGATTTTTATTTATGCATGTGTGTATGTAAATGAAATATGGATGAAATTGTTGTATAATGAAATATTGAAAATAAATTGTTATCAATGAATACTGACTAATACTTTTAACATTAACACCATTCCTTTTAAAGCTGCTTTTTCTTCTCTTCTTTTTTAAAAAAAAAAACAAACAAACTTAGTCATGTTTATTAAAACTAAAGAAATTTGAAAGATAATATGTAAGTAATATAAGTAAATTAAAAATTAGTATAATCATATATAATAGGTAAGTAATTAGACATGGTATAAATTAAGAAAAATCAACTTTTACCGATTAGTATATTTAATTTATGTACACATTACACTTTATTTAATGTACCAAGTACATTATTATGCTATTGTATATATTCAATATTTATCAATAAATATACATAACTGAAAGTTTCAACGTTAATGGCTTTCTTCATTGAAGCTTTGATTTTTAATAAGATAATTAACCTCCACAAATATCAAGCAGACACGAATAATTCCAAGGAAGTGCATGTGACACTGTGGCAAAAGTAGAACTACTATTGCCAAGTTAGTTAATTAAAGTATTCCAAATAGGTTGTGAATCTTGACATTTTACATATTTATTGCTGAACATTTTGTTCTCATTGCTTATAAGTATTATTATAGTGAAAATCATAGTTATTCACATGCACACAAAGCAATTTAATCAGAATTAGTCTTTTCCGAGTATCATTTTTACCAGACTGTTGCAAGTTATGGCCGATTCGGATTTTGGCACTTTTATTCGTAACTTTTGTATCGTTTATGCACAAAATTAATAATTCAATAAAAGACAACATCCGTATTGTCTATCAAACAGCATTTTTGACCATACTATGAAACATTTACTGTTATAGTGTACTTCCCTCTGTTCAAATTGCACTACATACTTTACATATTATGTTCAACACACCCCGTATTCACATCACTAAGCATAAAGGCCTATTCAGATCATTGTCATAATTGTAGTGACATTAACTTGGGTTTGAACAATAGCGACATTGCATACCCACTCAGAATACACTTTCCACAGTGGTGAGGATTATTTCTTATATCCGAAATAGGCCTTAACAAGAATATACATTTTAGTCATGTACATCAAATATACATATATACAATCAACCACATACACAGACTGCCTCATGTATGCATACATTATTCAATTGTACTATTCTCCAATATATACTCTTTGATACGGTTCACTTTATCCTCACAGTCGCGCAAAACAACATCGTCCAGGTCAGCGGCCCGTCTGTACAGAGCCAATGTTTCCTTTACGGATTTGTGCAGCTTCAATTGGCTCTCAACCAGCTTGGATAGATCGACTTGCCCTTTCAAGAATTCGATATCCTCACTTGACAATGCCGCATATGACATTCTCGACCTACCTGGAGCTTTTACTGCCATCTGGTATTGTCTGGAACATACGTAAGAATATCTGATGAGAAAATGTTGGGAGACAAAGGCAATGGTTTTATTGTTATCCTCATTCACAATTGATCCATAAAAAATTGTGGAAAGATAAACTATCATGTTTGTTTCCGTCAGTACCATACTATATATCCCTATTACCATATAGCATATATGCATATTAGATGCCTGACTGGATATATACACTATTTAAGTTTTTGTTGCTAGTACATAGTTTATCCATGAAGTTTGGATGCACAGAACTAACTGTCAATCAATTCCATTGGTTCACAAGATATAAATTCAAATGGTTAGCTTACTGCCTGAGATCATGATATTTGTTTCTTCTACTGTTAACTTCCTTTTTCCATTGCTCTTTCTCAGCCAGAAGTTTCTCATAATAACTGGAAAATCGTAAAGTACGGTTAAGTTTAAAAAATAGCTAACAGAAATTTCTAAATGAGACAGATTAACATACTTCCTCAGATTCTGATTGTGTTTCTCGCTTGTTTCAATAGTTTGTTTATAAGAATTTTGATCAATGTTTTCAGAGGGCTGCTCAGAAGCTGGAAATCGAAAACAATGCATATTAACGATGCATAGCTATTTATATACGATATCACAACACCACAAAATACACACGTAACAAATCACGTCGCTCAAAAAATGTTGACCGTCTTCTGCGTGGTGGCGATCGATACGCCTGTAGAGTCTCGTCGTTATTTGAGGTGTCCATTACGGTCAGTTTATATTCCTTTTATCACGTTATTTTTACTTATGTTCAAAATACATTTGGGGAATTTCAAAAGTTTGAAAACAAATTGACGTTAACAAAACGGACGCTAGTTTGACATTACGTTCGGATACAGATTCGGATACTCTTAAATAACTCATTTTTTAAATTTTGGATACACGTACATCGTTTATATTATAAACGACAAAAAATTGAACAATAAAAAATTCATTCCAAAATCTAAGTTTGGCAATGGAAGAAGTAAACACAATTTGTCATATTAGCATCCGATATACCGATTACCGATAGAATGCAAATCAAAACGGTCTAGTGTTCATATTATGTTCAGTACTTAAGTAGCTCGTCATCCGATACAATGTTAATTTTATATGAAATATTTCATCGATTATCACAGTAATGTTGTTGTAACAGATTTTCTGGTAGATAGAATAAAATAATATTTTGTTTCTCTGCACTGATAACTTAAAGGCTATCGGTGCAGAGAAAACCAAAGGTTACAAAAACAAGTCCTTCATAGAAATGTTACCTAGTAGAATTGTCTTCATGAGAATTTACTTGCCTGAACTCATAAGAATAATACTATATCATATTTTAAATACATACATGAAAGCTTAATGTTGCATCTCAGTGATACTTTATTTAAAAAATATAACAATTTTGGCGTAACAATTTGTAGGAAAAAATTGTGAAATGGATTTCTTACATTTTTGACGTCTTTGACGTTTGTTTGCTAAGTCTATCAACTATCGGTAAATATAGTATGTTCTATATATCTGCCGCACATATTATTTCTCGGGTTTTTTTTCTTTTCTGTTCAAACATTTGTTCACTAAAATGTCTTGTTCTCGTAGGAGAACCTAATCACTGATGGGTAAGACTAAATCAAATTAGTGTTTTTATTTTTCGTTGACAAAATTGTGAGTTTGCATCGAAACGGTGTAAGTGAATTAAATGGTGCGATGTTTCCCAACAGCAAATAGTGATGGAGTTTAATGAATGTCGTTCAAATGAGGTATTGGACCCGGTAGATATTGAGTTTTTTTCGGATCGATCTCGTACCCCGAGTCCATCTCCTGTGTTAGCTACAAATGTGTGCTGCGATTTGGAGGACATATTGAGCGACGTAAGTATTAACATTAATTTGTTTCATAAACTCTTAGGTATGTCGCCTAAGCGTGTTTGTCACTATGAGGAGCCGCGCTATGTTGTTCTTTCAAAATCTCGCGTGTATGCCACTAACCATATGTTATTCTTTAACAGCTAGGTAACTAGTGAAAAGATAATAACTGCTGTTTCCTTGACAAAGGTATTTTTGCGATTTATTTTATACCTTTATTTTGCATAATCGTTCAGTTACTTGGCTTAATCGGAATAACAATGTTTCACTTCAATAAATATTTATTTATGTAGAATCTTTATAGTGCCAACATTTAAATTTACAATATTGGAGGGAGAGGCTTAGAGAATTATTAAAATTGTGATGTTTCAATATTGGAAGTTCAGTCCACAAATATCGTTTAGTCTTCTTTAAATACATATTTTCTTGTTTGAAACATATTGTACAATTTATTAGCATCGTAGTTTCGTCTATCCTACTTAATACGTTGAAAATCTTATCATTAAAATACGCCATCTATTTTAGGCTATATCAGAATCCCTCCAAGGCTCTCTCCGGATAAGTCAGAGCCAGTTGATCAACCAGGAACTTTCAATACGTCCAGAGGCAAACATAGAGTCTAACGTCCCCGAGGGCCTAGACCTTTATAGGGTTATCTTTGAAGTTGAAAGTGATACAGAACCAAAGATGGGCGATCTAGATGGAGCCACTGTTCAGAAAACTGAAAGCACCACAAAGGATCAAGTGAGTTGACTCATTTAATTATATCAATACTTATCCTTTACTTATCCTTATCATGTATATTTACATCTAGTTATAGTGTTTCATAAAGAATAGCCAGTGACAAATAAGCAATAACATTGCTTATCGTCTATAATCTATATAACTATGCGTTAACATTTCGTATGTGAACGCTTTAAATGACACAAGTTGGGTCCTAGATGTTGTAAGATGATTATATATGAATATACATTTTTGTTTGAGATTTTTAGAGAATGTAAATAAATCATTAATGAATCAAAACTATACCGTTGTTAAACCGATTGTTTGTTAGTTAATTGTATTGCAATCTTCGACATAGTTGTCAAGTTAAAGTATGCAATGTGGTTTTGGTGAAACATAAAAACGTTTATTTGATTATTTATTTCAAATAACTTAACCTAACCGTACAGGTAATAACTTAAGTTCCCTTTTGTCGACATCGGTTTCTGTGGACTTGTATTTCCATGCGTTTTGTGATATGAGAAAAAGTATGGTCATACTCATTCGGCTATACGTCTGTAACATTAATAATGTCTCTTTGTATTGTAATTATTATTATATAAAATCGGAAATAAGATGCTCAATGATACAGTTACGTCAATCAAAAACACGATATTTTTTTTTTTTTTTTTATTTATTTATTTATTTTATTTATAAAGACTTAGCCTAACCTTACAGGGTGACCTAATTCGCTATTATATTCTTATCACACTATATTTAGGTAATATTTGCCGGACAGTCTTATCTTTACTTATACTTGCATAACTTGCAATCGACATAATCGATGATTTTCTTTTTGTTATCATACCGATATATATATATTTGTTATGGATGTAAATATATTGCAAATTAAAACATTGAGGTGCTGTGTTCTGTGGTAGTTGTGTTTTTGTTATACTTACTAATTAATTACTTATGTTTCATAGTGAAAGTTGAAATATTGTGCGCAATTAGTATTCAAGCCTTGTAAAAACTGATACGATTTTTGTAGATATTTTACACCAACTAAACATTTGCAATTATTATTTACAGACAACAAAGGATTTTGCTCTTGTGTTTTTTTTATAATGGTTTACAACATCTGTCTGAATATGAAATTGCAGACAACATGTTTTTAAGTAATTTAAATCATTACCAATACCAAAGCATATTGTCACATTTAGTTCCAAGGTTTCAATACATTCGACATATTAACTTATTTGATTAATTTAGCATTGAAACGTGTAATTCGATTAATGACTCGACGCCATCCAAGAAGTGTTTGACGGAGGATGCTAAACTCATGCACTCATTTTTAAATACATCATGAAAATGTAACAGTCAATGAATAATTTCAGAACTCTAATTGAGACATGGGTCTTTCAATATCATTAACAAACTCGAGAACTTCATTTATTTCACTTATCATTTAACTTCATCTTATGATTGATTCTACGTAGTAAGATTTAATTGCCTTATATTTTCAATTGCTGCGGACATATATATTCAAAATTGTTTGATAATTGTTCTCAAATAAAATCAAATCTTTTGTCCCATAGTAATGTGACTCTGGCGATTGTTAAGCCCTATAGAACAAGCACACGTCATTGGTGAAATGTATTGTGCTGTTTGAATTTATTTGACCGTAAATTGTTAAACTAGGGCGCCAATTCCCGCATCAAATTGGTTCAATGAAGGTGACGTGCATATTGCTCGGGACAGAATTGACATGTTCATACTCCTGGCTATTATGCAGCTCTGTTATTAGCTAGAAAATATTATATGTTGTCTAATGAATAGACATAAGTAGTAAGCGAAAACCACAGAGCAAAAAGTTTAATGTTATACTCGTATTTATGGAGACGATGTAAGTTATTGATTTTGAAACAAGTATGGATTCCGCTGACGAATTGAATTAGTCGACCGATTGTATTAATCGTCATAGTTTTACTGAGCGCGACATCGCAATGAATAGCACCAAAATTAAAAAAATGTTTGTAGTCCATTAAAAAGATGTTTGTAGTCCATTGTTAAAATGCACTATCACCAAATTAAAATCCAAAATTTATAATTCCATGTATAAGATTAAGATAATTATTTGAGTATATCAATTTAATTGAAAGGCCAAAAACGCGGTATTCATTTTGCCGCAATATTTTCGACGATGCTAATGATTAGTTTTATTTCTTCTCCACGCTCTTGACTTACAACACAACACAATGCTTTAGTAATAATAATGAACGAAGTGTTGCTTGCAAGTTTGCACTATAAATAGTTCTGTAACAAAAACCCTCTCTATCGTTTCAAATTCTGTCTTTGTATAGTACCTCGTGTTATGAATGTTCGTTTCGATATTACGATGTTAGTCATTGTTCGTTGTTCGTAACGGCAATCGACCATAAATCGAAATTACCGAATTATTTGGTGATGAATGCGTTAATAAAAAAGATTTTCGATTCTGGCTGCACCGTTGGGGTAATGGTCGTGGTTATAAATTATAAATAAGAGAATATAAATATAGAGTTTGTGACACTGTCGGAGTAGGCTGGCGCTGAACACCTAACAATTATTGTTCTTGCTATATGGTTAATCCGGCGCAGAGTTGATTAGGTAGGCTATAGGCTATAGCTGTAGGTTTTATGTAGAACGTATTATATAGGTATGCAGTATATGTGGTGTATTTTGTGTTGCCAGGTCTCACGACTTGCCAGATTTTTAGGAGTGTATCGACTCGTCGCGAATGCCAATTATCCCGATTCTTCATTAACCTCCTTAGCCAGTACCTTTCATCGAGATTTTTTACTGGAAAAACGAATATCTACTCACACCTGTTGATGAATTTACTGACTTAACTCTGAATATATATAAGGTAGATGATTGTGATTCAATTTAATTAGTTAAGTGTTTTAGTTAACACATCAAAGAGTTCTTTTTATTCTAACCAACCAATCGTTCGTTCGCACTCTTATTAAAAACCTTACCATTCTACATATAAAAATAAATCAGGAATAGTAACGAAAATGTTAAGTTTTTGTAGCTGTCCCGATCCGAAAACCGAAGCCCCGATTATTTTAACAGTCCGTTCCGTCCTGGCAACACTAATGAAATCTCATTCGTCGTATCAAGTTCGTACGTGCCACGGCCTAAAGACTTCCAATTAGCAATATTTCGTTCGTATCGTAACGTTTGTTATTGTACTGGGGAAAGTATTCTTATATACGTACATAGTTTTTAAGCGAATCGAGTTAACATTGGGTTTTATTGTATTTTTTTTTTAAATATTTTCACTCGTTAAAAATTTTATACGATGAAATTGGCTATTTTCTTAATTAATTCTTTGATTCGTGGTACGCTACACGTTTTGTGTGTACATTCAGTAGGTTTGAGAATAGGACGTAAACTATTTTTCATACCCCTAACTGATAAGGGGGGTCCATCCCAAATATTTTATTTTTATTTTTTGAACAATTTTTTTTATGATTCGGAAATAAAAAATACATACAACTCTAATTTTTCGCCCCTCTACCACCAATCCGCTATTAGTAATTTAATAATTTTCTACTCTCGGCGGAAAATCAAAATGTTGCCCAAGTCACTTTTTCACGCAGACGAAATCGCGGGCAACAGGTAGTTAATATATATAACTATAATAGGTATAAAAGTTAATTATTCTTACAATTTGGATGTCCATATTTTACTCTCTCAGGTGCAATCATTGTAATGCAATTCGTGTTTAAACCACGCCATTACAAGTTTTCTTTTCGCGTTTACTGATGGATATTAAATGTTCTATGTTACGCCGCCACCGTGAAGTTTAAGTCAACAGAAATATTGTTATAAAATAACATTTCTATTATCGATGTGCCATACGTCGTGTGCCTACAGGGACGCGGTAACGATCGTTATTATATGAATTGTAGCGATAAAGTATAACTTATCGAAGAAATACACACGTGCGATATAGGCTCGCTCGATTGCTGCCTTACAGCACATCGTAATGCCCGCTCGATTCGATTCGTGCGATGTCGGCTGCGCTCCGGACTCTAATTGGCGGCGAATTGTTTTGGTTTCGTCCATTGTGCGTACATTGAGTTCGTTCATTCGTTGCGTCCGTGCGAGGTGGCTGCGTTAATATTCAATCTCGGAACCGTTTTTAATGTTGGGAATTATTTTAAAATAAGCACATTCCGTTCGCCCTTACGGGACATTAGTAGAGACAGTGTCACGATCATCCGTGTGACGCTGTTCGGTTTATATCACGTCAATTAGCTTAGCGTTTCGGATATGTCTTGGCTTACAATTTTTATGTCAAAATTATGCAAATATATTCATAGCATATAATTGATTCATCTCTATATAAATATGTTTAAACATGTATACTACATATATATCTGAGTAACTTAGTTGCATTTACTAAAAATATTAATTAATTATACCATTGGTGTTAACTATATGATAGTGCAGTTTGTGTTCCTATATAGTGTTAATGACCTCATACGGAAGCGATTGTGTAAGGAATTCCGTCTGTGTTCAGTAATAGCCGGTGATGAGCGTTATCAGGATTATAAATGAAAAGGTAAATATTCTTTTTTTCATATTCTCTTCAATGCCAATTGATCACTGACTAAGCAGACGTACCGCCCTCATTAGTTTCGCGACGTGCCTGATTTCGGCATTGATGATAAAAAAAAACCTCCTTTGTTTTAGAGTGCACATAGCACATATTAATCAGTAGATTAAATTTTTTTATTTAACAAATTGGCAGAATTGCCCACGCCCATCGCTAAATCAGAGTTCCCTTTTAAAGAGGGTCGTTATTTATTAACGAGTTCACTATATGCACTGAGGAATACCTAAAATCGTTTAGAATGTGAGTCTTCAAGCTGAGTTAAATTCAACAAGCTGGTATTGTAGTAGTTAGTCTGCCGAGAGTTTAGAGGATTGCTGTGCTGATTTATATGGGGTCGCACCTGAGATTTATTCCACGAGTCACACCGCAAGACTCATATATATACCTACAACTTTGACTCGGTTTAGTTACTTCAATCTATCACACACACCTTGCGCTGTTTAAAGTTATTCTCCTAAAGTGTTCACATTTTGTCTATGAAACTGTTTTGTTCACCTCTTCTATGTTTCCCTGGTATTAGCTCCTGTTGTATGTTCTTGATGTCTTGAAGAAAACACCACTTGTTTTATCCTGTATCCGTTTGTCTTGCCTGTTATTTTTGTAATGCTGTTGGTACGATTAAGAGTATGGCACCGCTCAGGATCTCCAGTTTCTCTGACACGACCATGCCAATTTTCGAAAATCTTAAAATCGACACTATTTTTATTTCCACGTTTGTTTAGAACTCACGTATTTTATTCAGTGCCGAACGGTAGTTGGAAATAAAAAATATATTTCAGCGAGCTTTTTCCCGCGGCTTCGCTCGCGTTAAGAACTTTCATCCCATTCACGCATCCCCTCGTGGGTAGAATTGATCAAAATCCTTTCTTAGCGGATGCCTACGTCATAACATCTACTTGCATGCCAAATTTCAGCCCGATCCAACCCAGTGGTTTCGGCTGTGCTTTGATAGATCACTATGTCAGTCAGTCAGTCAGTCAGTCACCTTTGAGTTATATATATATTTAGATATAAATGCAACATATTAATTTAAAGGCGGATTAAAATTTGCTCCGTGCCTATCTTTTTTATTTCTTTACTTTTCTTATAGTTTTCTTAGTTTTCTCAGGTACTTTTTTATCTGTTCTTACTTTCTTCCTTTAAGTTTCTTTCGTTGGTTTAGTGTTTCTCTTTTTTCTTTCTGTGTATTACTACAGTACATGTTGTATCTTTATAACAAGTTGATTCTATTTTTATTATACGCAGAACACCATCATAATATTTTATTAAAACGACGAGGTATATTTATCGTATTATTTCACGATCACTCGTATAGGCGGTATTAACAGTAGTTGTACATACAATGCAAGACGAAGGAGTTATTATAATAATATAAATATTGTTACTTCGTACACTGTGTAAAAAGTCTGTAACGCTTTATATAAAAATGTATCTCTCTTCATAGCAGTAGCTATATCGAGTTTTTACGAACTTAAACACTAACAGGTGAAACAAGACATTCCAATTAAAAACTCCGTTATTTTTGGACCAGCTCAGCCGGAACTCTTTGTGAAAGGGATTTTATTTTAATCTGATATTACCATATTTTGGCAGCAGGCAAACAGAAAGCAGTGGTGTATGACACAACTGGAAATCGAAAACGGCTGTCGAAAGAATTAAAAAGGATGCAGAGGTTTCTAGATTATTCAAATTTTAAATTATTTGAACTCCTCATAAAACTCGGGTTATTTTTATAATGGACTGAGTCGGTATATATTGAAAGGTAATAAAAACTTTGCTCAAGTTTTCCGTCCTATAGAGCATCATAGCTATTTCTACATCTGAGTAAATGCATTGCAGCTTTAAAGCTAACTCTAACTAGGTATAAGGCATTGTTATATACTCTTGAGGTTAATGCCATTTCGATTTTATCATTCGAAGAAAAATATAGAATTGTTGCTATAAAATAAAACAGGCCTAGCTCTAGGGTTACGTCAAGCTCTACGTGCGCGTTTCGTAGCTTAATACCTAAAATATTCTAATTCCGCATCGTGGCTTCTATGGTGTATATTAGA
>DWDX01001602.1:0-17972 GCA_018245675.1 Agara michaeli | reverse complement strand
TAGGCGACGGTGACCGCTTATCATCAGGTGGCCCGTCTGCCTGTTTTCTAGGTTAAGCTTATTAAAAAAAATCAATTTCATATGGGATATGGGTATTACGAGCAACTTAAAGTTAAATCAGGCCGGTTACTACAATATTATACAAAAACAATATATGCTATCAAAAGTAATAGTCCAAGGTTGACTAGTAAAACAATCATAATCTAAGCCAACGGAAATATAGAATACAAAAAGTCGTTCATTCGGTTTCACATCGAAAATTAAAAGTAGTGGAGGCCAGACACGAAAAAACTTTATATTGATGGGTGCCATGGTTTCAACAGGCGACGTGACGTTGACCTTGCAAAATACCGCGACTATAATCTTCCATATATTTATAGATTATATGCGATTGAATATGGACCGATAGGAAGAAATACGTAATGTTTGTCATAAAAATTACCAGCATCGATATAATGAAATCATATGGGTAATTTTTTTGCAGGATGTTTCTTCAGTAAGTTCAAAGTGTGTGTTTTAGCACTTTGGTAACTAAATCTAGAATATATGCGCCTACTACATCCCTCATTATCTACTTTTATGTTTATTTTCTTTTATTTATTTCATGTAACGCGTCGGTTCGGAATGTTCAAACATTTTCATGAGCAGATCGCAACATAATCGGTTCAAAAGATTTAATAGGAAAATGTAGCAAACTTACTGTCGATGTCACATTTAAAGTACAGGCTTGTGGAGATGCAGTTCTTGAACTTGCTCCATCAACAGATACAACAAAACTAACACACGCGCTTGCTACTGAGACAACGGATTAAATGTACCGATTTGCGCTCTACGCAACTGTCTCCTAAAATAATGGCCGTATTTGAACTTAATCAGCGCTATCGTTTACATCGTGATCGATGTTACAGCGATTTGCCTGTTTTGTACCATTTGCGCGATCTTTAGTACCGTCGTGCGTTCATCGCGCATTATCTTCCGACGATTTGTAAACTGATCGGCTCTTTAGACATGGGTAAGTTTTACCTATTAGTTTGAGCGGAGGGGGAGGTCTTCCAGATTATCGCTAGGATTAAGACGTTAAAATATGTACAACTAGGGGCTATCGATATACCGACAGGATTTGTGGGTTTTCTGCGAAGTGATTCCAGATTTGTTACAGATAAGTAATCGATTAATCATTAATGGAAAATTGTTAAACTTAACTTAGGAAATCACCACCAGCAATAATTTTAATATAGCATAAATAATTTTCTTACCAATTATATCAGGCTGAGGTTTATGTAATGCGTTGACAAACATTATTGACATACCCCTACAGGTACCGTGCGATACAAAAAGAATGAGGTGGAAATCTCTCGGCAAAAATCAAAGTAGAATATTAATGTTTACAGAGCACTCAATCATTGGAGGTAGCGGCGCGATCGGCTATATCGTGTTTCATCAATATCGGTTATCAATCAAATCAATTCACGTGTCAATATCAATCCATTCGCACCGGCTCCCAGTTCCCTCTCTATCCCTAACAGATGTTTGCTCAATAAATCGTTGCGTAGTTTCGTTATTGTAATTTTTAAACTTAGACGTAACAAAATTGGGCCCGTACACGTAATTATAACAGATGGATTATATCAATCAGTGGATAGTGAAAGCGCGATCGGCCATCGGCGTTCGACGGAGATTAATGAAGCGGGCAATTACCGATGCCCCCGTGCATCGTTATAGCTCGCTGTAGGCTTTGTTTACATACCTTGTTTGGCCAAACGATCCAATATAAGGGAGATTGGGGTGTCTGAAAAACAGCACCATCGTGGTTCAGGTACCCGTGTTTGGATTAGCAACAGCAGGGAAACCATCAATTGCCTCGTCCAGTTTTTAAATATAATTATACATACATACATACAAATATTATACAGGGTGTTGATTTACATATTGGGTTGCCATTTTTAATTAAGGCATTGCGACATCCATCTACCGATCGTACGCAGGGCGCTCAAGCCAGAATCTCATCGCATTACCGGCTCGAAATGTTTACAAGGAACACCATCCCCAAGGAACACCACCACCACCACCAAGGAACAACATCTTTACAAGGCCCCACGAGGCGTGGGAGAAATCGGTCAAATCGTGAATTTTATGATCATTCAATTTGAAACTACGGTGCGCCGATATCATTACCACCATGGAACTATAGCTTCATCGAGTTCGTTTCGATCCACGAAATCGTCAGCACTCGCAGTGTAATATTAGGTTATTACGTTGAGTGTTGGATGGATGGATGGATGAACAGCTTAAGAAGAGTTGTGTGATCTTACCTCTTCGGTGAGGAAGGAGAGGCGGGAGGGGGAGGAGAGGGGAGGGGGTTGATTCCGATACTGATGGATCCGAAAAATGAATTTACCAATGTATGTACTTATATGTATTTGTATGTGTTTCATTTTTGCTCAAACATACATACTAAAGTGCCCATGTAAAAGTATTGTTAAAAAATTAACAATCAAGTTAAAACAGATTTCAAATTTTACAACATTAGCGACGGGCGAGAGATCAACCAAACAAACACTTCACACTGCTTTCCAATACCAATGGTGATCTAGGTTGGACCTCTCCAGCTCAGCTCGGTGTGGCGTACTGAAAGCTTCCTATGAGAAAGTTTATAACGCTTTCCTCTCAAATCACCGACAATATCTACATAGGCGGCGCGCACACGAGCCGGGGCGGTTCGCGCGCGTTCTGCCCGTATCGTTATCAGACGCCTGAACGCGAACATTTTAAAAACCCAATTCGGATTAAGGTCGATTAAACATGTTCAATTACGATTGCGATCGGTTCCTGAAAACATATGCGGTCTCCGAAGATGTTTGATTTACATAGTAAAGTGTAAGGATCCAGATATATTATAACATTTAGTATTAAAAATATGAACTGTGACGTAGGTGACATAGACAGACGCGTAGACGTGCAGACCAACAAACGATCGAGAACCAAACCCGGAACCCTCAACGCAGTAGACTGGCATGATGACCATTTTAAGTTAAATATAGAAATAAGCATTAGCTATGAACAAACAACGCTACCTTTGTTTACGCACTGCAGGTAGCCGGTGAGAATTTAGTGCACGATTGTACTGCCACTAAATTATTGTAGCGAGTAGGTACTGTTGCGCACATAATTTAATATTAGTGAGTGACAGCTTTTGATAGCTCGCGCTTATTTATCTGCGAGATCGACTTTCGAAGCTGGAATATCTAATTCAATTCGACGTGCCTACCTTCATATTAATATCGTCGTGTTGGGACAAGCGATTGCTTATTTTTTTTTTAAATAGAGACAACATATTTACCAGCCTGTAGCACGAGTGGTTGGTGAATCTCACTACCACTCGGGAGTCCTGGAGCACCTGAGCAATTTGGTTGCTCAGTGAGGTCATGTAACGTGCAATTATAATTGCAAAAGAATTATATTCCGAATAATTAAATCTATGTTTTTTTATTTTCGATTGGTCAATTGTTGGTCAATGTAATTAATTATTCAAATCATAATTGCATATTAGTCAATATGATTTAAATGATTATACTGAACCATTTACCAATCCTTCCAAGGTCTATTTAGGCACATGTCGGCGCTTCTACAGGGTGGTCAGTTTGGTTGAAGAAGTGAGCGGCAAACAGAGTAGCAAACGAGAAGGCAGCAGACATCAGATGCAGATTTTGCAACCTACCTCTAATAGGATTGTAGCAATAGGACTGCCAGTGTGCATTAAGTTCAGTTAATAATGGGTGTTGATAAGAATATTAGCTGGTTATTATTAGTGGTTTACGAGAGACCTAAATTATCAATAAATTATTTATACGATCGTAATCTGAATACACTCAAAACAATTACATAATTGGTTTGATATAAAATTGGCATCTCATTATAAATTCTAGGTGTCAAGTTAGTACCTAAAGTACCTAAAGTTAGTACCTAAAAAATACATATTTGGCACTCTGCTTTCTGCCTACTCCGTTAGTGACCTGGCGTGATAGTATAATAAGTAACAATAAGTTTTAGGTCTATTTATATGTTATGATATTGTTTATTGCCTTATGTACCAATACATATATCCTTGTTGTATTGCCTTCGAGAATTAAAACGCGAAAATGTCATTAATAACGTTAAATCTAAAAGCATTTCAGCCGCAAACGTGCAGTAATAATACATTAAAGTAATTAGTTGCAACACGAATACGCAGTTGTCGAATAAAATATATAAGAAAGCGGTCGTATATACAATATGAAACCTTGCAATAAATTCTCCGTGTAAATAGCGTTTATAGACGTTCGTAGTAAACGTGTCGCCTGACCGGAACGGGACATTAACAAAGCTAATATACGAGCAGTGACAGTCTGGCGGTTCGAAATTCAGCCACCCACTCCTGGGGGTCTCGGTTCGATCCTGGTACGCACCTCATTAACAAGTCATTGTGTTACGTGCGTTTTATAACTAACTAGCTTTTGCCCACGACTTCGTCCCGCCCCCGTCGCCGCAATTCCCTTTGTAGGTAGAAATTCGTAAAAAAAAACAAAATAAAATACAGCCTATGTTACTAGTGGATAATGTAGCTATCGAATGGTGAAAGGATTTTTTAAATCGGTCCATTAGTTTTTGAGCCTATTCATTACAAACAAACATACAAACAAAGTTTTCCTCTTTATAATATTAGTGTATAAAATTTAAAGATCACTCGCTATATCGCTGAAGGAAAACACCATGACGAAACCGCCACACCTTAGAGATGTTATACATTTTATAATATATACGGAGGTGTGAGAACTCTACCAATCCGCACTTGGCCAGCGTGGTGGACTACGGCCTAAATCTCTGTCGCTATGAAAGGAGACCCGGTCCAGCAGTGGAGCAACAAAAGGGTCTGGAAAAAAATACATACGGCTTGACCGATTTTTATGAAATCCTTCGTGTAGGTATATTTGGTAGGTCTGACAATGTGGTCGAAGCCTTTGTGACCCTTATATGATAATAGTGGCCTTGTCCAGAATATTTGTTTTGGACATTTTTTTTGTATTTCTTTTGAATGTGGCTTCCAAAAATATGTGGCCATACACGCCGTCGTCCTTCCCGGGGTCTCTGACAGGACGGTCAAAGCTCCCACTCTGGCCGCCCACGACCCCAGAAGCCTCCTATTAGTCGTCTCTTATTACAGGCAGGAGATATCGTAGTTGTATTCTGGTCCCGGGACAAAAAAAACTCCTGTGACACTATTCTCAAAGCCTCTTTAAGGTTAGCGCTCGAACAGATGACATCAATAGATACTATCCTATTCAATTCCAAATAGTTTTCATATCCAGCGTATTCTAGACCACAGGTTCTCAAATTAATCGCATACACCTACCTACGTTGAATATTAAAACTTATCCCGCTGCCATTCCTCATTTTGTAAATTCCCATTTGATTAACAAAAACATTGCGAAAGTTGTTGTGAAAAGTGCTAAATGTTATTGTCGTGTTCAAAACTGCATTAAAAATAAAACAGTAATGGTTCGATTTTAATTTGAAATATCACGGAAACAAAATTTTTCGTGGTCGGGCCTTCTTATGCTTCAGCGAAGGTCACCAGCGCCAACAAGGCGGCGTTATAGCACACTTTGAGAACGACTGGTCCAGATGTTAAGAATCAATGCTACCTTATAAATCGTAGATAGTCGTTATATGAGTTTATAGCGAATGGCGGCCATTTATATATATCTGTAACGACATTTTTGCTTTTCGTTCAGAAACTGCACAATCGAGTCGAGTATAATATTTAGAAATTTTCTTTTATCGTTTAAAAACTTTGTACCTACATAAATATAATCAACACAACTTTAACCTCTATTGCTAAGGTATCGGAGAGGAGATTTGCGTGCACGTATACTACGAAGTATCATGATGCACTGGTTTAACTAAACGGTTGATGTTCAGAAGTATTATTTTAAACGCACAATTATTTTAAATGGGAGAAAGTGTGTATGTGTAAGGCGGAGTGTCTACTAAATAAATGTGAAGCATTGTCTTACCTTTGTTCTCGAATATCTGAACAGCACACGTTTTGCGGTGTTCAATTTTTTTCGTTTTTAACGATACACTGGAAGAATTGTCTATCCAGAAGGAGATTGCCTTTACAACGGTTATCATTGGCCCGTGTACCTACAAGTAACGAGAATGCTTCCAAAGCAGACATGGCTTACGATTCATTTGCAAGTTCCGAGTGAGCTTTTGTAAAAGATAAGACTTTATCTGAAGTAGAAGATCTATTAGAACTGAAAAAGCATGCAACAATTGTTTTAGTCGCGCTGGAAACAATACGTTCTAACGTCATTATGAAATACTAGTTTATTTTGTTCCCACGTGTGACTCGGGAGTCTGGATGTTTGCTCGGTGCATGGCAATAGGCTCACCACCTATTCCATTGTGGGACTTAAACGTAACCGGTGAAATGTGGCGGTGTACTACACTCCTCTGCCTACCGCTTAGAGGATTACAGGCGTGATGTTACGTTTTAATTAATGAATGGATTAGTGTATTTTGCAATAAAAGCATCCTAGGAAATTAAAATGCTGCCCAAAGTCACTTCCACGCAGACGAAGTCGCGGGTAAAAGCTAGTAAGATATAAAAATAATACATTCAAATGGAATTGAAAGATTGCCTTAAATCTTCTGATTACGAGATTAGAGACGTGACCTAAAGTGGATTGGTAAAAAGGTTTGTTGATGATGAAGTACACTAATCCCAATTTTATATCCTTGGTACATTTTTTTTCAACCCTTTTGCGAGAGACAGTCTAATGGACACGGTTTCATTACACAATGAGGCTAAAAGTCACAGTTTAGAATGCTGGCCAATTGCATACAGATTTCCCATACCACATAGAAAATTACGCCGACCTGTAAAGTATTCAAATGTCCTCACGATGTTGTTCTTCACTCTTGACAGTGATATCAAATTATTTTTTTTTAATACACATTAGAGATGTAAACCAGAATTTGAAGCTATACCCATCGATTGGCATACTAAAATCCGAAGCACTAAGCTCACTGAATTGTAAGACAACAGTCAGAACAGAGGAAAACACAACATAAAGCATACTGGAACATATTTCAATATTATAAGGCTGTTCGCACACGAGCAACTGAAACAAAGCCCGCAGCGGATTGGCTGTCGAATCGCATGTCGTACGATCGGGTGATGTAAGCAATAAAGATATTCTAGGATTGTTTTGGTCGCGTGACAGCTAATGTCAACAGCTGCAGTACAATGATTTATGTGTGTATAATTATGTAACGATTAGCTTACAGGTCCAACTGTTCGAGTAATGATAACCAATTTCGGTTTGAAGTTTAAAACCATTTTTAGTTTTACTAAAACATAGTGCTGGAAGGTTAAGGGGGGGAGGGGGGTTAAGTGCTGTTAATTGTAACACGCAAAGGATTGATGCTATACGGAAATTATTTCTTCAACAAGTAACCTGTAATCTTACACTCAAATACAGCACAGATACTCGTGCTTAAAACATAAATGTGTGCTATGAATGAAAATTCAACCCCAACCCGGTCTCAGCAGCGATCATCGTTGACCACTACGCACACCGGCCACTTAACGGAACAAAAAACAAACAACAAAGCACCGGAGGTAAACACGATAAGCGCAACGCGTTCGCAAGTGACAAATGGCATTCATTTTCAATATCTACTCGAAATGTAATACGAAATTCATACAATTTAAATTACGCGCCGTATTGTCGTGACAGAGGAAAAATATCCTTCCAATGCCTGCCGGTCGGCTATAAATTTATTTTACACGAGGAAAAACTTTATGTGTACGAATTTCCTATGCGAGCGCGTGTGCCGCTCTGCTATTATTTTTATCAATGTAAATTTGATCTTCGCTGTCGCACATATTGTTTTCACGTTTTTGGTTTGGTACCGATTCGGGGAGCAGTATTCGTGTTAAAATGCGATTCTATTGATACGGGTAGTAAGTGAATAATAAACATACAACCCCTTGGTGTAGTGGACCCTGATGGCTAAACTGAAACCGTGCATTCCAATCCTACCGTAAAACAATTTCTTGGAAATAATTAGTTTATGTATTCTATTACCGCGTCATATTCTTTTGTATTTTATACATTAAGACTGGCCTGTTGGTCGAGTGGTCGAAACCGGAGATCGTGGGTTACATTCCCGAGCAGAAAAAACATTTGTGTAACGCACATTTGTCTGAATTTAAAAATTTAATACGAAATTAAAGTAGACGAGAAATCGAATGCGGAAATAAACATTATCCAACGAATGTCGACGGAGACTTAGTTCATAAAGGCGCGACCGATTTGTGCCATCCGCGCGCAAACATTTGTATGGCAAGTGCAAACATTGCATTGAAAACGGAACAATACCAGTAGCGATTAGATCGATATTTTTTTAACTCACTTCACTTTACATACAGCTCGTGTTATGATTTTTCAATTGTTGTAATACTCTTGCCAATACGCGGCGTAAGTATGCTTCAATAACTCGAATTGTTTTAAGATAAACGGTAAGTCTTAATGCTCTGTAAAATTAAACAGGTTAAAAAAATATATTATAATTTATTTATTTATACTTGACAGAAGGCGAACTTAATGCTAAAAATATTCTCTCCCGGTCAATCTTAAAACGGTTGGTTACAAGAAACAAAAAACTAACAATACATAATAGATTCAAAGTGTATTTAATGAATATCAATTATTTTTGTATAGCATTTTCCGTTTACATGATAATGCGAAGCGCTGAGCTATACTACAATTACTAGGATTGCGGTCGTAAATCATGAAACTTCATAAATAATCTTTTGCCATTAGATAATGAAAACATCCGAACAGCTTCAGTAATGAAAGCAGGGGCAATGTTGAGATAAGTCAATTGTTGTATTAACCTCGACTGTTGGATATACTAAGTCGTTACCATATCCATGGACGGCAGTGGACATCTCCCTTCATTTGTGTTTGCTACTTTCATTATATCATCATCATCACCCGACACAGGTCCTCAGCTGGACATAGGCCTCTTCCAAGGCTCTCTTCATCCAGCCTCCGCCATATTGCGCAAGTTGTTACGCCAGCTAGCAAGAGGGCGCCCCGCGCTTCCTTGGCTTAGACACGGTCTTCGCTCTGGAACATATTTGTTCATTTCTTTATCTAATGTGTTGCACGCGTGACAGATCAGCTTGTTTGCTTCAGCTTGTTTGCTCTTGAAGCTATGTCTGTGACCCTGGTCCTCAGAACTTCTTAGTTCCAGGCCTACATCTGAAGATCACAACGCGCTCTTTGAACTTATGGACTAATCCCATGATCAGTGTCCGCCAGGATCCGCTTTGCAGATTAGTTTTTCGGCTTGGCTTGGCTTGGCTTACCAAATAAATCATAAAAATATAATTCACCGCTTATCGTTTCTCTTTGACTTTGTGACGATTCAATGAGAAAATTAGTGACATTTTCGGCGTTATTTCGTATAAACTTTTCGGCTTAATATTCGCAAACAAACGCCGAGCTCAGCAATTGAATTATGTATTTCTGAATGCGGGAAACGTGCCCACGTTTTGCGATGAAATATTCATATTATGTTAACACACTTGTAACTATACCAACGTAAGAATATCAACAGTCAGTTAAGCGATACTGCTCTAGGTCCACACTTGTATAATAATAATGACAATCATACCGTCCCTAACGGGGTGGGCAGAAAGCACCGAGTGACCGAAATATCTCTGTCCTTACAAACCTGACGTGCTTCGTCTACACACCTTTCGCAAGCGTTTCCGCACGTAGAACGGCATTAAGTGGTCGACAATGATTCGTAACGTTAAATAACAATCGGTATACCTATTCGGGAACCTTAAAAGCGGTTTAAAAATATTCGGTCAGGGGTTGGCCACAATTCTGTCTTCGGTATGAGATAAGAATGGTTTAGTACACTCTAGGTTTTTTGTACATGTGAGTGAAGCCACATCTGTTGTGAGAGGAATCGAACTCGACACCCCTACATGACACACTGGTTTGATGATCTTTGTGCTAAACTTTCTACTTTTTCATAACAAAGCATAGAAACGAACGTATAAATGCTTATGTCATGTATATATTCTACATACATTATTGCCTTGTATGTAAAAGCTACAAATTAGCAGAACGTGTTTCTTATATACCATCTTAATCAGCACCTAAAGTGGGTGAAACAGAAATAATAACGACAGAAATTGAATACCGACCTATTTCCCATTCCTAAAAATAACGCCTTAATTTCAATTTTTTATTAACTAGTATATAGAAACGATTATATTGTCCCCTGTATATAAAATAACAAAGCTAAACAAACAATTTTTCCAGGTTACAATAAATTTTCAGCGTCAGATCATTATCGTAATTATAATTGGTCCCTTTAATAAGGTGTTGCCGGGTAAACGGTGTACCTACTTTGATTATATCTGACATTATTATAAACTTATCGAATAATAAGTAACTTGAAATAAAAATACGATCGTCTATTTTCTTAGATTGATATCTCAGATTATGTTATCTACTCTGCCCCAAAGCCTCTTTTCAAGTTTACAAATTGTTACAAGCAATACCCTCTTTGCGAGGGTCCGTAATGCCAACTGAATAACGCACCCACACTTAAGTATAGTTATATTTTTTGGGCCCTTTTATTGTTCCAATTCTGGATACGGATATCCTCTCATAATGTTGTGGTTTAAAGAGGTAGTCTACGGAAATGATCAAATCGCATTTGGCAGACTTGCAACACATTAGACAACATTATTTGGAACTCGACGGGTTATAGGTTTCCTAAAAATGTTATAGAATGTGATATTTCTCCCTTTATTTATAAAACGCACGTATTATAAAAAAGTCAGATTTACGTGACATGGTTTGAGCCGCAGACTGAGTGACTTAAATTTAACCTAGACCCTAAGCCGACCCGAATGAAATCTCACAACAAAGGTGTCACTGGAATTAGTTACAATTTCATTCGTGAAATGCGTTATATAAAAAAACCGACAAATTATATGATTTAGTTATTTTTTATAAATCAAAAGTGCTTGGAATTGTTGGCTCAATAAATACTAGTCATGCCTTTAAAGCAGTCCTCTTTGCGTCAATGTCAAGGAGAGCCGCCTCGCAGTCCCGACGTGACGTGACGAGCCGACTGAAGGCGCTTTGATAAACTATCCGCGTACATGTTATGACTGGTCCCTTGGTCTAGTGGTTAGAAAGCCTGACTGCTAAACTGGAGGTCTGACTGACTGACTGACTGACTGACTGACTGACTGACTGACTGACTGACTGACTGAATTTTTACAATTACTATTGTTGGCTTTTATTTTCCGCCAGACAGGTAAGTTTAGCTATATATTTATTTGTACATATGTACGCAGATTAAAAAGTAATTGAATTGAAGGCCAAATGTATGGCTGTGCATTGAGAATTAGCATTGATTACTTTAAGTGTTTCGCCGTTTTTATTAATGTATTAGCAAAAAGGCCTCTTCACTAACATTACAAATTAGTGTTTCAAGTCACCCTTTGTGCTAGAAACTAAAAATACTAATTACACATAAACTCGGATAAATAAACAAAACAGTGCAAAGATAATTCAAAGAAATTAAAAATACAGAGACCCCGTATCGAGTATAAGCCACGGAATAGCTACATCAGCGTGACAAGTTGACTTTGCGAGACTGACGCGCACAAAGGATAAATACACTTCAGTAGGATGAAGGGTCTTCATAAAACGAAGGCTAACAAACAGGCTGCCGGGCTCCGATTGTACGTGGTCAACATCCCCCGTAGACATTTCAAGACATTTGACAACTACATATATTGGTCTTGTGGTTATTGACTGTGAGTTTGGTTCCAAGGCGAATATTTACGACTTTACTGGTTTTTCCGTGTCTTCGTTTAAGATTGTCCATATAAGATTTTATGCCCGTGACCTCTATAACTATATATATTCTATGACTAGCCTCGTAGTCGAGCAGTTAGAGACCCGGACTGCAAAACCCTAGGTTGTGGATACGATTCCGGCTCAGGATAAACATTTGTATGATGAGCACATTCGTTTGCTATGTAGCTGGGTGTAATAAAATATATATACTTATATATTACTATCTAGTATGTACATATATATGTATGTTAATCAGCTGTCCGGTTACCATAACATAGGCATTGAGTCGCCAAATTTGGAATCAGATCGCCGTGCGTGTTGTCCCCAGATGTTGTCCCCAGAGATATTTGTAACTATAGTATATGAATGTTATCTGTTTCGTTACTATAGTATGGGCTCTGCTTAATTTGGGGTCAGATGGGCGAGTGTCTTAATAGACATAGTTATATATATAGTTAAATTGTCATTCTAGCTAATGCTAGAATGACAATTTAACTATATTTACACTATCTCTCGCTTGCTAGCAGCTAGAAAACTGTTTAACAAAAGGGTAACAAAACTTTTCAAATCAAAAAGCTATACTGCAAGTATAGACTACCGTTCTCTTAGAACTTCTCTGTGTAAGAATATGTGAAAAGCAATGCATTGAAAATAGGAATCGTCCATAGGCTAATAGCGTTTGAAACTATTCATAGAGCAGGTCGCGCTGTAAAGGTCTTTATTGGTGCTGTGAAAAGGGCTATTTTCCCGTACCGATCGATACAGTCGATGAAAGAAGTCCATTTAGGACTAACGATGACTTATTAGCGATAACGATGTCATTGTTATTCCTGTTTTTTTTTCTTTCCTTTGTCGTTTTATTACATTACGCCATTAGGGATTAGGGCTGCCAAGTGTCGAAAGTATTAAAAAAATAATTTAATTTCACAACTATTTTAAATGTAGCTTAATCAGTATAATCTTTTTAATCAAAAAAAGTGTTTTTTTTTTTCAATTTGTATAAATAGGTAATGGATATGTTTTATCTGAATTAAATTTAATATTGCAGTATTTAAAACGTCTAACAAAAATTATACGTTAATCAAAAGTACAAAAATAATAATGTGACAACCCTGTTACGAACCGTGCACGCCACTAACTTCTTTACACCGTAAAGATAAACGCTGAAATCGTGCCCAAAGCCCGCGGAAACCATTAAAAGCAATTAAGCAATTATGAAAATGCATTTCCCTTTTATGACAGGCACCGATTTACAAAAATTCAAAAACGGTTTATTTAATAAATGGCATTTTTAAAGACACGCTCATACCTTCGATCTGGTATGAAGCAAGGACGGAAATTGTTACTAATTTCCAAATAATTATGACCGTTTTTGTGAAGCACGCCAATTTCAAACAAGTTACACATTATTATCACCTATGTATGCTCACATAAACTGGACTGTGCTTACTATTCGTGAAGTTTGTTACCGCTTAAGGGTACTACTAGCTAATTAATAGTTGTCTCTAGTATTTACGTGGACCGGAATATACTCCTTTCTAGGCGAAACAGATTATTGTAATAATAACAGATTCACACTAGAAATGGGCACTTGCCCGGGCGAACCATATGACATACCTTTAAAGTCGTAAACGGTAGTTGTGATTCTACAAGATTTTTATTAGTACTTTACAGCGTTGATGTCGTTGACCCGGGTTATTGTGTCTGTTCATACCTACTGTAAATAAATACATGTTCGTATATTATATACAATATCAATCATACTTCGTCAGAACGCGTGACCGGCGATAGGAATCGCTGGTCGAATGGAACAGCTAATGTCTATTTCATTGTGCTTTTACGAGTTCTTTTCAGTGCCAGCGGCAATCTGCGGGCGTTTTGTTAAATTAGTCTTATTACAATGAAAATACAAAAAATATTTTGTACATAGATAAAAAACACCAATTACAAGTAATAATCGAACAACTATAAATCGACAAAATAAAAGGGACTAAGGTAACCGCAATACACAATACGATCGTAATACATATAACGGTATCTTACACTGTATTTCGTGTTTAAATAACGCGTATTTAAATCAGTCAGTTTCCATTTTAAATGTTTTCGTACATTCGTGAAACATACATATAACAGGTTATATTAATAAAAAATGTATAGGTTAGAGGATATAAATTAAAAAAAACGATAATAACACCTAAATAGCGTTATATAAAAAATCATAGAATAATAACGTTCGAGAATAACCAACAAAAATCACACAGTGAATGTTAACGACCGCTTTTCAGCGGACCGGCGTCGTGATAAGGCTAATGCTTTGATTTCTTATTGTTTAGTGACCTTTAGCCTTGACTCGCTTCCCGCTTCCGTCCTAACAATTCTTTATCGACCAATTCGTTTCATTTCCGTTCCTTTCGTACGCGTGGCCGCTCAAACTCTCACCTCGTTTCAAAACTTAAAGCGCAATGAACAAAAGTTAATCGTATGTTATAGATTTAAATAACTACAGTAAAAAAAAAATCATCACGCCTGTAATCCCCTAAGGGGTAGGTACTACTACAGCGTTACTGTAAAATTAATATATCTACCACGCACAAACTATTGGCAGATTTATTATTGAATATTGTGTACGCTATAAGGTAGCAGAATTTTTGATTCAGTAGTGGTAATATGAAGATTGAATTGAAATTATTTATTCCGTTTATGTGGTCTAAAGATAGCACGAATTTGTAACTATATATCAAATTTCGACACCTGGACACAAATAATCATTGATTCTGATCACACGAGCATTTTTTCTGGAAACCCGCAATCAGGAGCACAATATCACTTGCTTTGTCGGTGGTTCGATTTCCATCCAGGACAATTATCTGTGTGCAAACAGGTTACCCGATAACCAACGACTGCCTTCGGGATATTCAAATCACACGAACTCTTAAACGATACGATGATTACAATCGAGTAAAGACCGAGCGAAGGGATAAAGTTAGGGCGTGTAGTCTTAACCCGGCATATTTCAATTGTAATCAAATATGTCGGAGCGAGGGTCGCCGTCTGAGTAAACAAGATAAAGCCTCCAGTGTGTTCGCGTGTAAACGTGTAATTCTCGCCTTTGACAACCTTGTACTTGATGCTGCACCAGCTACAGGAGGCAGCGGACTTAGTTTCTGAAAATTTAATCTAGAATAAAATTTCCATGTAAATAACATAGATTTGGACATTTCGAATGCTTACATAACATAAGAAGTATGAAATCAGATGTTGTCTGCCAAATATCATTTTCGTAAAATGAGACGATTAAGAAATCATTTATTTTAGCAACTTTTGAAATCGTATTAATTTCAATAATTGAGTACACTGTTCGAAAGACCTAAGTAAATATTATGACGGGAAAAAAAACTATTTATACATATAATAACTGAAGAAATCTTTCCACTGGGATGGGAATAGCACTCGGAAAAAGTAGCTAAATTAAAATTAATTAATTAGCTCCAAACTAAATTAGTTAATCATATTTGAAGTTTAAAATAAGAACGCAATAATACGATGCAGCTCAAGATCGTTACATTTCCTTGAAGTTATATAAATCACTTTATTGCGATATCATTCAACCCGCTATCCGCTTGTAACTTGTCCTGTCCCAATGGGATTATCTAGTGAACGCCTTACCCAGATTCCCTCTTTTCGTCCTAATAATATTACTGTGCTGTATTACTTCACTAATGATTGACATCCCGTGTTCACACCGAATATTGCATAAAACCACTGTACCGCCATTAACAGTTACGATGTTTTGAGTATTATTGGGTTTTGGAATTTATTAAGTATTTCACACCTTGCCGCTATATTCATCTCTTTCTTTATTTCTATTCTCACTATCCAGCTAAAGGTCAAATGATAGAAATCTTTTTAAGTGACCTTAAAACCTTAGTTCTTATATGATATGACTATGATAATTATCCTCATCTATCCTTTTATTGTCCCACTGGTCTCCTCTTCGTAATGAGAAGGTATAATTCACAGCCCAGTCAAATACATTGACTGAATGTGTGCTCACAAAGTTCACAACAGTTATGGAGAATATACTATAATGTAGCTTTTACTAGGTTTGTCTCCAACGTTATAACAAGTGACACTTAACGTTAAAACGCATGTAACATAGTTAGGCTAGAGATGCGCGCTAGGATTTGAAACTGTCTTCTGATATTCAATTTATGACGTAGAGTAATACTTTATTGCGAAAACGTGGCGCGCGCGAAGTTTTTGATTGTGCGGTAATATACAACAGTTTACAGACAGGAAACTTAAATTGAATGTGCTCTAAGCTGTTCGGTCGACACTGTAGCCATTAGAGGCCGTGTATTTACAGGCCGAAGCGGTGGCTAAACGCAATTTATGGGCTCATCGCTAAGTGCTCGGCGGAGGATGGCCCCGGGCTTAAAAGATGAACCTCCCTGATACCCTCATGAGGGAAGTGTTGTAATTACTTATATTGCTACCAAACAAACGCCCGATACGTTTGCAGGGAGCTTACGTGTCGGATTCTTATGTAACGAAGACCAGCTGTAATAATAATAATAATAACTGGGGACAATTCCACACGCGGCTAGACGATTACAAATTAGGCAATTGAATGCCCGTGTTGTGATAACCGGACAGCTGATAAATATATTTATCATACGAGGTAATACTTATTTAGATATTTTTATAACGACCAGACACAGAATAAGCGAATGTGCTCATCGCACGAATGTTTGTTCTGGGTGGGAATCGAACCAACAACCTCCGGTTTGGAAGTCAGGGTCCCTAACCACTCGACCACAAGGCTCGAGGCCAGTCTGTGATATCTGTTTGTGATGCATTACTTTTTGAAAGTTGTCTTATTTAATTTTAGTTCAGTTTGACACAGCTTAATCCTAGTTTCATTTATCTATCTGTACAGTCACGTTATTTCCCGTAGTGGTAGGCAGTGACTAATGATTTCTATCGGCTACGGTCGTGACAAACTTATTTCGCCTATTCTACCTTTAACAAAAGCCATCACACAGACTCATCCACTAGTGGCCCTCTTGATTTGGTTTAACTCGTAATTTCGTTAAGTATTTATTTTTTAGGTTCATATTGGTTTCAAAGATCTATTTATATGTACTTTCTAAATCTTACAATATTTACAGGCGTAAATTCAATAAAAAACCCTTGTATTTTGCATATTTTGTAGGGTATTATTATATAAGGTGTTATCCATTAGAATTAATTTATTTACAACCCGAGGCGATGGCGCAAAGCGCAATTTATGGGGTCATCGCTAAGTGCGAGGCCCTCAAGGGATCGTCCCGAGTTTAAAATATGAACTTCCGTAACTTGTCTTAGCAGATTCCCTTTAAGATAATCATTGTAACACATAAATATTAAAGAAAACATAAAACACTTCATTAAGGTTATTTTATGCTAACCTTTTACCTGGCTTTAATTAAGGATCCGCTTTGTATTTGCGAATTTTTATGGCTTTTTTCTTTGGACGCCTTACTCAGTACAATGGCCATCGTGCCATTTTGCTGTGCAGACGGATTGGACTCAGTACTCTGATTCTCAGACAAATACATTCAGATTTTAAATTTAGAACCTACAGTAAATGTTCATGGGTCAAACATGTAGTCATAGCTTAAACATTAAAAAATATAATGATAAAGATAAAACAAAATAGAACATGCATTTTCAATTGCCAAATACATAATAATACACATATTGTACATCGTAAGCATTGTAATATACTTATTATATATAGAATTTCAAAGAGCGATGAATGTAGATAGAACCACGTCAGATTCGTACCGACAGAGATATTTGCACACTGTTCTCGGCCCTTTAGGGACATGGTATTATGGTGCTACAAAGATAATAAAGGTATTTAGGAGATGGTAGGACCTGTATACGGTTCGCCCGGTGAAGTACCACCGCCACACCTATTTCTGCCGTGAAGCAAATGTTATTACAATTTGTGTTTCGGTTTGAAGGGTGTGGATG
>DWDX01001601.1:0-17972 GCA_018245675.1 Agara michaeli | reverse complement strand
CCCCACATTTCACCAGTTACGTTTAAGTCCCACAATGGAATAGGTGGTGAGCCTATTGCCATGCACCGGGCATACATACATACTAAAACTTTTTGAAATCGTTGACTAAGGCTTTCTCGAGGAAATCTTTCATTGCCATACGATCACTTATTTAATAAATTGTTATCAATATCAACTCTATAATTGCAAACTAGAATTCGCATACTTTAGAAAATGCTATGGAAACCCGAAGCTGTTGCCGATCGCAAAAAACGTATAAACTTAAGAGACACTGGAGGTTGTCGGTACTTAGATGGTTCACCATACATAAAGAGTTAGCAGCCAAGAATCTTCAACGCGTATAGAATTCCTCGCAAAGTTTTCCTTCATTATTTTAATAAGGCGTATTTAATCTTAACACCGAATTGCAAAACATCTTTACATATTGCATAAAATTAATTTATCTGTCACCGTTCGCTTCTTTAGCTTAATTAAAACTATTGAATTTGCTTGTTAATGTCGTAATAGCACTAAAGAGTCTTAAAATGAAGGTTGTTTTATGTAATCGTAACAGCAAACATACAGGCTCAGTGATCACTTCGGTCCGTGGGTATCGATGTGAGCTTATATAAAACAAATTGGTAGGTGGGAACTATTAGATGCGTATTACTCATGTGGGCTACATTAGAACGTCGAGTCCAAGCATGCCATACTTGAACTGGAAGACGAAATTGCTTTACTGTGTTACAGTCAAAAACGCAGCCTTTAAAGTTCAACCACTGATAGCAATCGAGATCAGGGATTTGCAGTTAAGGAAAAATCACTTTACCCTAAAACAAACGGCTTTTCGGGTTTTTTCATATCGTCTAACGCCGACACTTGACCTCGACGTTTCTTTGAATTAATTTCTTATTAGTATTCATAGTAGTGGAGAACTCAAAGAATTTTATTACAAAATAGGGCTGTCAAGAAACTCGTTGTTAAAATAATATTACCGTTCAAGGGAACCCGGCTTATCCGTGGTCTACTTTTTTCAGATATCTGATATTGCAATAAATTCAAAGAATCTGAAGGTCGATAACGTGATGTAACCGTTACTGTTTTGAGATAGATTAGTGAACCTATTTATTAATTCTTATCAACACCTGATCTAGCAGCTCCTAAGACTAAAAATATAGTTTAAGCCTCCTTAAACAGGTTTACGAAACGGATACGGAAATTGTTTTTCTTAATTTAAACGTTACTTAAGCTAGGATTTAAAAAAAATATATCTTTTGCTCTTTGTCTGAAGAAAAGGATTTATGATTTAAATCATGACACCCGTTGTATCATTATATAGGTGAGTAGGCAGATTTTTAATAGGGAGGATACAGTGTTAACCATTAATACATATTATTTACATTTAACGTTAATTGTAAGAGAAAATACAAAAGTACCTATCTAGTTAGTGGGGTCTCCTTGAATGTTGCAGTTCAAGGTTAACCATAAGTTAAAAAAAGAAGGTTAACAATGTTGCCCACGCCGTGAATGTGTCGATAATTCTGTTATAGATTCCGTAAGTAAACTAATTACGGGTTTTAGCAATGGCTTCATACAAAAAATATTTTATCATTGCAAAGCCAAACGTTCGTGTCATCCAATTGTATTACGTTACGAAACACCGAATCGCTCGTAAAATTTAATGTCCCAGGATATCGGCGGACCATATCCGCCACGATATGAGAGTCGAGCCCACTATACCCTAGAACTTTCTCTTGGAAAGTAAGAGGGAACCGGTCGGTTCGACCATTGGCGATTATGCGCGTATCACGTTGGATAAATTAATAGTCACGCCTAAACGCGATTTTTGTTGTCCAAATGGCCGATTGCCAATCGATCACACTAAACGACGATAAAAATTGTTCCACGGTGCTCGGGGGCTAGTTTTTGTACGCTACGTATTGTGTAAGAAGTAAGAACGCGCCTGCTATCCAGCATTGAGAGCGAGCTTCTAATCTAAATAGGGTTACAGTCACGCCTTTTTCCCCACAGTGGTTAGCACTGATTAAAAATTACCACCGGATACGGTCCCAACAGACTTATTTCGCTTCTTATACTGTCATCGAACTCGTCATACAGACTTTTACAGGTGTTTTAAACCTGACTAAGTTAAGTACGTCTCTGATTTGATTGAAGTATACCTCTGTCTATTCCATCTTTCACACTCGCCATATAAAGTTTCGTATTTCTGCCTTCTAATTACAAGACGCCAGAAATCATCGAAACATTTCCGAAATTGGACCGCGATCGGGGTAGCAGAAAATGCTGTTGCAAATTAAAAATTATTTCATTCCAATAACAAATAACCTGTTCAGGTCGAAGTTCCTTGAATCGCTAAGACTCAAACGTACCAACCAAAAAAAATGAAAAATCAAACAAGGTTCGTAGCGTATTTTTATTATAAAAAGTTCGCTGCACTTACCCGTCAGAAATGTTCTTAAAAAACTTACAAAGGGTGCGGGACATTTAGAAGATCTTATTATTTCATCGGTCGAATATTCAGCCGCATCACTGATGCGCCGCCCCGCGCGTACCGTCGTAGACGCGATACAAACTTTAACACGTTTTTTAACATCTTACAACATAACAATAATAATTTCCTAACAAATCTTTTGGCTCTAACATTTTATAACAGCAAAGATTACGTGGGATAACATTGTAGCCGCTAATCGCTATTACTGCAAGCGTAAGTAATACATGTTTTGAATATTTATGAGCGGCACGTTACGATTTTGTTTCTTAATTTCACACAATTTCATGCGAAGCATCGTGAATTGTAATAATTAACTATACAGTACAACTATACAAAGTTTTCTTACTTTAAATAAATGCTGGGAGTTCCTTTTCCACCAGTTTAGTCAGCCGACGAATAAAGTTTATAATAAAATAATTTGAATCTGATATTACTTAACGTTCTTTCGTGTTGAACATACATACTAGTATATGAATGTATCGTATAAAATTGGAAAGCAATTCGTAATGTTGAAGCTTTTACTTATCTCCTTTCCAGCTAAATAAGCCAGTAGGAATTTTTAGTCTCTGCCTACGTAAAATTGACTGGCCGCTTGTACGATTTGTAGGCGTTTTAGATGGCGATTTTGTAATGGCAAGTTAGCTGTCCGACTATGTAGGTAATTGTACGTACATAGTCTATTGCAGTATTTGTGTTACGTGTCTATATTCGGAAATAAGTAAAAAATAATAATACCTCTCTAAGGGCATCTTCACACACAATTGATCTAAAGCTAGGCAGACCCTGTACTATGATTACCAGACAACTGATATACTTACGTATATAGATAATTTTACACTAATTAATTACTACTCAAATAGTTGTCCTGAATGAGATTTGAACTCACGACTCTGCCAGATTCGTGATAACGAGAAAATCCGTAATGTTACGCAAACAAGGTGTTCGTTAGAAAACTTGTATCGACAACTTTTGTTCTGGCGATTATTTTCATAAAAGTCTTATCAGAGACAGCTTACCGCTTTATATCTACAAGGCTCAGGCCTAACGCAATTGCGAAACTAGTCTTAATCATCGGCCCGTAATCAAACGTTTACATTTTTATCGTAATAATATCATATTAAAGACAATACAATACCTCATTATTGCACACCGTTTAAAAGATAAGAAATATATAAAATAGGTACCAGATACAAGGAGGTATGAAAAATAAGTGGTCTCAATGCTAAGAGCGATCATTTCCAAACCACCTAACTGTATAGAGGGTTGTGTGGAAGAAAAAATGGGCATAGATAATAATAACAACCACAGAGCAATAATATCAATTAAGATAAACAGTCAACAGAAAACATATTTAATAATAGACTAATACCGGTTAGTTAATTTAACGTCAATCATAATTATTCATACAATACTTAAACACTTATACTTACTTACAAAAGAGTCAGTCAAATCTATAAACGCTAAAAAGCTTTCAGTTTTTTGTTAACAATTCAATAAATGTTTTGACTTATTTGACAACGACGGCATCTAGATATCATATTAAATTGTGATCATTAAGGAACTCATTCTATACTTTTGAGTCTGCTACTTATTACTTAAATCTCACCCGAGTCCACCCTTACATAATCTACTTCGGTTTGCTACCTTAGCACTCTCTATTATAACTATAAACGCCACCAAGACCTATACCAGGTGACAATTCGTATAATAAAGGCTTCTATTTACATAATAATGTGACTACTTCGATATTACAGTTAAAATTATCGGTTTTGAAGTAGACCTGTACAACTGACCCAGATACGTATGATGTCTGATATCCAAAGTTGTTAATGTATTGATATATTTTAAATACATGTACGTAACTAACTCATAAAACCATTTTTAATTACAAACCAAAACATATCCGATCTCAAGCAACTTAAACACTAACTTAATTTACAGATGTCTACAGTTACCACTAACTACTCGTAACTGCATTGAACTGGTATTTATAGTTTAGAAATTATTACGAAACCAATAATAATAATGAGAATAATATCATAACATTTATGATATATGAGGTTTAAGGATTATTGAGACAAAAGATGTTAAATACTTCAAAGAGGAAAACTACTTTAAAAACAAAAAGAGTTCCGCTTTGTATATAAACGTCAAACGAGCTATCAACTCACAGTCACAGTCCACGAAAGTTGCGAAAATAGTACAGCAAACGATATATACACTACCGGTATGAATGTCGGTGTTTCCATCAATCGAGCGGCTCGGGGACTAGTTCGCATTGACAACATTCCGCCGCTGTCCTTATCGGGTTTGCTTCACTTTAGCCGTTTCAATACATACGCGACTTTGTTTATTGTTCGACTAAATGATTTAGATTGATAACTTCCATTTACGCTGTACCCTTAATATAGTTAACGGAACACTTCGACGTGTGAATCGAGTGTGAAATCTCTTTTAGAAGCAATTCGAGATAATAAACGTAGTTCTTAGCATTTCTGTCGTAGTACAAATTAAATGTCATCAGCTTTTCTTGCAATGTTTTATTCATTTCAAGTACATTTTACACATATACAAGAAAGAAAGAAACATTTAATTACACTTATAATATAAACAGCCGCTTAGAACAAAATATACATGAAAATAAAACGCAGAATACATACGATAAAAATGCATAAAAGTGATAATAATAAAAAGGGTCATTGACACTGCAGGCAGATGTAAACATCATAGCATAATATAGTGCTTACAATTATGTGTTGATGTTTATATGTGGATATGCGTGTGTGTGTGGATAAGATTGTAGACTGGCAAGTTTCAAAATACTTGTGCAAATCTAAACAGCATTAATACGTCATTAAGATTTTTTTATATAGACGGGCAAAACAAAAACCCCGGTCGTAAGGTTGACGGCCACTGTAAAATATCTTCGAGGTATGCAGGGACCAAAACGAAATTTTCCACGAAAAAGGCCCTTGGCCATTTTTAGATTCTTAATCTGATCGGTTTTAGCTTTAATGACTTCACTTGAAATCCAACCCAAAAAATAATTATATCGAGACAGGGAACAAATTGAAGTTTAATATCGGCTATGCTGATATTGACTATGCTTTTTTTTAATCTGTAAAAGAATTCAAAAGTTAAAAGGATACAATACCATCCTAAAAATACAAAATGTCTCATCATTTGATTATCAAATTATTGAGAAAGACAATTAAAATGTATAAGAAACATATGTAAGAGGTATTTATGTTTCTCTGAATTTGTTGATTAACAATGTTCAATGGCATATTGAAATATTTATTCCGAGAATCTCACAAATCCCGCAATGGTTGTGGGAACCGACTAGCTCAGCGGTTATTAAACACCCAATTAACAGACCTATTAAATAACGGTGATAGAAAAAATTATTACCCACTGGAACTGCACGTCACCAGTACCGCGGCTGATATATTATCACACGTTTGCCTCCAAACCATTAATAAACAATTAGTGAACGTTAAAACGCTCATATCGTACCTATGTACTTATGACTCGTATTTTACAGGGTGTGTCTATATAAATAGACTCGCTAGTATTTGCAATGTGTACTTCGATTGCTAATAAGAAATAGCTATTCCAAGTTTAGAATGTCTCGTCTTATACAGGCTCATTAATCATCTCTCATATGAGAAAGGTTAATATCATAGTCTACCAAGCTGGGAAGCGATAGGTGATAGACTTCGGTGAGACTACACGCCTCATTATGGGAATTTGATCTTAAAAATGCACAACTTCATACTAGTTGATGAGGGTATTGTTTGCAGAGAAATAGATAAAAATACTATCCAGAACGTCTAGGGTGCTGTAAGTGAGAAGTATGTGACCCATCTATAGTTAATGATATTGGGACCTTCTTAGTTACAGTAAATCAATGAATAACGTTAAAAGATTCGAACCGTGGTGCCCTGAGTTGGCTGAAAACAAAACTAAAAGAGGTCATCGCACTTTTAACAATACGTGCCGCAACAAACTTCACGTGCATACAAATGTTAAGTAAGTTACATTTATTAATACGGCTTAAGGAAATCCACGCAAAACAACGCGTAATACGAGCAACCGTCTAAAAAATTAAAAGCAGAATACACACAATCCGTGTCCGTCCGAACCGGTACCGGTGTTTCACTCTGAAGATCTGAAGAACCAATTAATTGAAGGGACAAAAAAAAAATTAATGAAATCACAAGCGGAAAAGCATGACCGGCAGTAACAAATTTATGGATTAAGTCACGATTCTCATCCAAGTTAAGGAACTTAGATCTATAAAAACTTGATTTACATGATTGGCACGTTATTAAACTCGATATTACGCTCTTACGATACCTTACTTCGATAATTGTTAGCTTACGACCAATATCATAACTTTTTTAAATTAGTTTTTTTTAGTGTTGCCACACCGCAGCTGCTCCTAAATCCCTTAACTTGGATGTTTAATTTAGATTTAACATTTTACATTCAAAATTTAGTTACTGACTTTACAACAGTTTTCATGTTATTCATCAATATATACATGAAAATAAAATTGGAGTCTGTGATTTCAATATTAGTTACATTTTGACTTTGACTTGAATTACTAATAAAACATCAACCAATGAAATGCATCTACTACTTACATGTATGTATGTGACATTCACGTTTAACGATATAATATAAAAGAAAATATGATATTACATACAAGTGACAGTGAAATACCATACGTTGGAGAGAGAGGGCAAATGTTGTTTCTAATTTTACAATACGTTGGAAGAAAACAGAGCAACGTTTCGTATTTCTCCGTCTCGTCACGCACGGGCCGTTTGAGAAAGCCGCTGGGAAAAGCGCTTGCGTTTAATCGATGCGTATACTTTATTTCACGCGAATGTTTCTTTCAATGGCGATTCAATTTAAACTCTTTATTTATTGTCTTAAGGTCTGCTATCGCTCAACAATGAGACGGTCGGTCTGGAGCGGGTATTGTACTGTCTAAATTAAAACGTAATTCGATCTAACGCATGTAACATTTATTATTGTGATTCGGTATTGTACGCATAGTCATTTTTTTTAAATTCACAATGAAAAGCGTACGTTTAGATGTATCTAGCTGTAGCTTCATTGCTTAAGATCTTTAAGAGAGACGTTAAGCATTACTGATTATTATGGTGTAACTTAATTTGTGGGATGCCAAGTCTTCTGCTAGGGCGCGTATCTCGGGATAAAAAAAAGATAAACGTATAGTAAAGGTGACCTTCTAAGTCCTCAGTTGTATTTAGATGCAATCAATGCACGCCCTTCTCTATGTTATCGGTTCCTGTTTCTTATTTAAATGTACGACGACTTTCATGAAAGTAGAACAGGCGAAAGAAGTCTCTCAGAACCATGGACAATGAAATTCCTCAGCTGTGCTTATGTCGATTGCCTTTAAAGTTGGTAATTAAAACAGATCGCCATGAACAGTTCATTATTGCACAATTTCCCGTATAAACATTAATAAGAATAGGCATTAATCTATTCACAGTTAAAACGCTTAGGTTTGAAGTTCGCTTCTGTTGCATAATGTATAAAAGCAGCAATTAACACTTTATTATCAATAAAGCATAGTTGTAGATGATTAAAAGTACAATATAATAGAAATGCACAATGGCGTTGACAGATCATAATTAATTTTGTACATAATGGCAACTGGCAAGCTCATATGACAGGCTGCTCACAAAGGCTGTTCACTATAGGTTATAGGGTTACCAGATCAAAGAAAAATAATTCCTGAGTACTCCAAGTGCTCAGTACATTTTCTGATATTTTGTGTCAATATTGTGTGTGATATCCTTTTTTAAAATATACTCCGTGCATATTATTATTGATTATTAAAAAAATTATGAACATTCCCACATATACATGTCTCAAAACTATTTAGTTTAATTTGACATAAAGATGCTATTTACATTTATTTCAAAGCACTATATTAAATTGTCACGACGAAGGTCAATATAAGGGGCGTGGCTAAATGGTACCGTGTCGAACAGATTGTGCGTAACTCGTTTAGTCTTTGAGGCTTTAGAGGAAGGCCGTACAGTCCTCAGAGCCAGTTGCTATAGACATGGGGCTGGCTTCATTGATGAAAGGTATACGTTTAATCGGTCAAGGAAACCTCACTGTCCACTACTGGACCAAACTATTTAACTATTTCGTTAATTATTTAATGTTATTCAACTAGTTATTTTACAATCTTGTGACATGAAATAAATATTATGATGTTCAAAATTTAAAAAAAAAAGTTTGCCGATTTGTTTAGTAAATTACTCATCATAATCCTTAGGTACGTAGTACAAGCTTCCAACCCCCAACATTCGTCTGTGCTGATGTTATTGCACGAATCATTATTAATGTAGCCATATTTGTTTACATAACATGTACTAAAGGTGCGTTCATGTATTTTTTATTGTCATGACGTCACGTAAGTAGGAACGCAAATGCGTCTATTATATATGTGCATAAATATAAAATGTCGGAGAACGATTGCACGTTGTAAATATCATAACTAGTTATATGGAATAATGAAATTAACAGATCTCTAACATTCTTATAAATGTTATAAACAAAACATAACGAAACAAAATACCAACAATGAAGACCAAAACGCCTATTATCTCGCCGACTTTCAAGATCGGAATGACACTGAAAAATGGTCCTTATTGCGTTCTATATAGGATCACGGCGAACGCAGATATACAGTGGTTTTCGATCAGATGTTATCAACGAGGTTATCCAGCGGAAGAGTGCAGAACAGCAACCCAGCGATCTCTGATACCACTTGACATTCTAAACGGAATTAGTGTAATGCAATCTAAACTTTAAATGAAACGTAATAAAGTTTATTTTCACATGTACAGCTAGCTGTATGTAATGTGATTGCAAGAAAAACAAGACCCTGGTTTTAAAATTAATGTAATACACAGGTTACTTCATTACGATTCCTTACAATTTAAACATTGTACAGTGAATGTGTAACAACGCGCGAGAAAACCGCAGATGGGTTTGTATCTATACATAAAAATGAAATTGAAATGTCTGTCTGCTATGTCAAAATAATTATGTTTTCTCAATCGCTTATAGTTATTTACATAATGTCAAGACAAAAGCGAACATTTTCTTCATTTGTCTTTTTATTTGTCCTGAGGTGGAGGGAGAGGGGGAGGAACATTTTATTTCGAAAACGCACGTCACTTTATTCTACAGAGGAGCGTGCCAGGATTGGAACCACGAACCCCGCAATAGGCAGCTGGAATTCAAACCACTGAGCTACGACTGCTTCCGACTTAACTTTACGTAATAAAGTGCAAGAAACATACATTCTTAATCTAATCTAACAATACGTTATGTACACGCTTCTTCTAATTGGCCACTAAATCATCAAGACATATAGCACGATTCCCGGATAACTAACGGTATGATTATGCAGGTATGTACCAGATGCGCATACAGCCACATTATAACAGAGAAATAATTAAATTATTTATTATACAACTCCTAAAGAATTCCTGACCAATTAAGACATATTTGAAATCTCGAGTAATTAATTATATTAATTACCTAAAAGCTCGATGACATCATAGTAAATAACGACACTCTAATACAAGCAGTCGCGGTCATTTATCTTGATCCGAAATGATTTTCCATTATTTATCTAATTACATGCGTTTATATCGACCTCTATCGGCACACGCGGTTAATTGGGCATTAGCGCCGAAAAGAAACTTCAATTACAAAGATAGCCGTGATTACATTCAAATCGATTGGCATTCGGCCAGTGTTGCCATGTTGCTATGGAAACGGTCAGCGATGTACTATAAATTATGTTAATCTAATTGTTAACCTTCTTGATTGTAATTGTTAATGTTAACCTTTTTGATATAAATCAAAGGTACTGGCTAGCAATAATTATTATCTTAAATTTAAATTCTTGCGCGTGCGTACTGTCAGCAGCTAACTTCCTGCCGAATTCGAATTTTAAAAGTGTACAAAAACTTATCAATTCGGAAACTCAATCAATATTTTGTCTATGAATGGCAATTGTCATTTCCCGCTCTTTTATCGCTTACAATGATACAATGATACATTGACCTCACAGCGATTAAAGATTAGTTAAATGTTTGAAGCCAGATATTTCTCAAGTTAGATATGTCCTCGCAAAGCATTAAATAAACTGTTTCAACACTATGGTCGCTACGAATTGATGTATAGTTATGGCCTATTGTTAAACTTATCTCTATTTTCACGGTAAAACTCCCGTGGTGCTAGTGATCAGATTACATTATTTGGAATGATTTGTTTATTGTCAAATTATGTAGTTGTAAAAGGAATTAATAACGAATTAACTGCAATTATTTATTTGTTTTCATTTACAATAATTGTACTACAGTTGTAAACAAAACTTTTTAAATAAATAATTGAAAAAATTAATAATTTTATTCCTACATTACATTCTAGATTTTTAGATAATAATTGAAAAAAAATTTTCAGGAACAAAATAATATCTCACAACTCGGTAAAAATCAATTTGTTGAATACGCTTCAAATGTGAATAGAGTGATTGAGAGAAACGTAGTAATTTAAAAATCAGCGTGGGGTACCTACTCTCGTCTTACGTACCGGTCCACGATGAGTCTTCCATGTTTACAATATTGTCATACACACATACAGTGTACATAATTAGGCAATTCAAGGAAACGATTAAGCGACTAGATGCGTGACATCACCAAATAGTATGTATAATAAGAATGAAAATAATTTCAAACAATGAATGCGCAAAAACAAAAAAAGATGTTATAATTATATCACGAGCTAAATATAAACAAACATTACATTTGTCATTCACAAAACCAGTTGTTACCCAGACCGAACGCGCAGGTACCTTCAAATACAGGTCAGCTATGAATGTGCTACTTCGCCTTTAACGGATCTCCGTATGAACTTCCCTTTAGTGTAATGATCAGTGACTCTGGATCCTTTGGGTGACAAGGGAAAGATACCGCGGTGCCTTGAGACAGACAGTGGGTTATGTGGGATTTTTAAGCACTAAAAACTTCCTGTTAATCTTCCTTTACGCTGTTGGTGGACTTCTAGATCTGCATACGAAAAGCTCCGGTGTTCTTCAGCGCAGCACCCTTACCGGGTACCCTCAGGACATCGTCCCTAGTAATCATCACTAAAAGATATTGTGTTCAATTCCCAACCACGACAAATAATTAAGTGATGATACTATGTCTGGATATATAATTATCGCTTAACATGTATTTAAAATGTATGTGTACCTGCCTATTTTTATCAGTCATTGGCTACTGGAATATCTGCTCTGTCGGATTGGGAATTAAATGTGACGTCTAAATAGTCTGAACATTATTATTATTGGACGATATTAAGTTTCGCAAATATTCAAAGTGTCTAGCATTGAGTGATCGTAAAGTTATAATGGAGTTCGCCTCGTATACGTTTGTTATGCATAGGACGGAACGCAGATACAAGGTCGGCCGCACGAGGATCCAAATCCGAACATTCCAAAATACGTTCACATCGTATTTTGTCACAACATTATACCCAACATACGTCAAAACTTTGTTTTCATATGCTAATTATATTCATTATTGATACATTCCGAATTCGTAGATTTAATTTACCGATTTTTCAATGAGAAAAACATAATTTGCGCCGCAGAATATAATAAAACCGTTGACCGATTATGTTGAGTTCTCATTTGCTGAGTTTTATTACTTCCACTATTATATTCGTTTTAGAGCCGCATATCAGGATTTTTTTGTTAATCAGTTCACTGTTAGAATCGTAAATCTATACAAACGGGTCTTTTGATTAAACTAAAAAAAAAACGGTGACAATCTTACTACCTTTACAGCACTAAATCTAATCCTGTTATTCGATAAGGTAGTTTATATTAAAAGACTTTTCATATTGACCAAACATGAGAATCGGTTAATAATAATTGCATATAAAAGAATATGTTTTGTAGAAGTGTTTATAGTAAATATAACAGTGTACAATGTTTCCAGTAAAATATATAAGTAGTGTCGAATTGTTACGTTTCAATAGATAAATTTGACCTCTGTTCATAGCATTTAGGACCTTGCCTTCACCGCCTTTTGACTGTAGACAATAGACGATCGCAAACGAGTAACTACCCGTAATTGTCGCCATTTTCTCTATAAATTGCGCAAAGCACGCCATCTCGAGCTCAAGTTCACCACCCACACTAACAGCGATGATGAAGAATTAACACGACTGAGTTCGCGTGCCGTGTTTGTGGGAGGCTGCCAAACAATTCAATGTTTAGTCTTAACGCATGCTTAAGAAACTTCGAGAAACCCATAAGATATTGTAGGTGAATCCTACGCAGCAAGTACGTAGTCATTTGCTTGAAATATACTTTAGTTATACTGTAAACGTTATGTTCAAATCATAATTTTGATTTGATTGTAATTTATATTACATTTTTAAACAGTTCATATTAGACGTTTAATCGATTTAACAGATTTTTTTTTTTAATTTTAGTCGTCGTCTCCTCTTGAAGTGGAAAGATTTAATATTCAGGACATACTTTAACGACCGCAACATATCCAACCTGTAGTTATTTTTTCTATTCTACAGAAACTATTATTATCCGCAATATAATTGATGTAACATTTAATACAACGTAATTGGCGTTTATTTATATTTCGAACAAACGAGAGCTTGAACCGATTGTAGCACGCGAGGCTTGCGTCAGCAGACATGTTTCTTTTTTAATAAAACTACCGGTATGCGCACGTGCTATGCAATTGCGAAAACTGGGAATTTGTCTAACCGGCTTGTTTCGGTATAGGTTGAAATGATGCAGTTCACCGAAACAATAACTGGAAATACTGCATCAAATGTTTGAAACTTTGAACGGCTAGCCTCATAAGGTGTAGGAGTAAATGTTAAAGGTATGCGGTTGAAATCCTGATGCGAATCGCAATGGACGTGTAAAATTAAGCAACGCTTTTGGACTTGTGAATTGCTAATCATTAGTAGCAGATTTGTGAATGTTACCGTCCCAGTAATTATCAAATAACAATTGTTGTTGCAACTTTCTCGCGAGCTTTTAATGTAGCTTAGTCTTAAGGCCTTGTTAGTTTCCCAACCAATCCTTTAATACACCGGCCAGAAACGTAGTTAATAGTATCAATATGTACAATATAATTATATCTATACATCTGTAGCAAAAAGGCCATTTACATACAAAAGATAAACAGAGATAATATATTAAGTTCCTTATTAAGCATTATGCTTACATTTTTTCAGTTTTCAGCACCATCGTTCTTGAGAAGTGCCAACCCGCATGGATATTCTTGGATTCTCGTCTTTCCGCCAACTCAAATCGAGCAAAAGAAACTTGTAATGACCATTTCACCATATTTGAAAAAAAAACGGAAACCTACACCAAGCAGGAAAAATGATTAGTCACGACCACTGTTTTCATAACATCAGCGGTGTATAGAATCAACAAAAACTGCGACTAAATACTGAAATAGTACGATTCAATTGTTAATTTACGATAATACAATGCCACAATGCACTCGGCTTTATGACTACCACAATGGACCTGCCGTCTACGAATGTCTTTGATATTCTCGATTCAAATAAGGGATTCGCAATTTAAATAAGGTATTCTAAATTTAAATTAAACATTTCAAATTCAAATAAAGAATTCTCAATTAATATGAAAAATTCTCAACTGAAACAAAGTTTTACCGTTGTAAATAAAGGTGAGTTAATCAAACGTTACTATCGGAATTTTGTTAGTACAAAGGTTATTTTGAAGTAGGTACTAAATATACTGCCTATTCAACACGTACCCATGTATATTTCTCAGAAACTTAGTAACAAAAATACACAGACGGCACCACAGAGCCATGTTAGAACATATTAATATTCAAGTCGCAGTGTCCAGATGCTTGACTGATTCGAGTTTCCGTTTCAAGCAGTAACTAACTTATACAAAATATGTAGGTTTTAAATTTATACAGCTTCGTAACCTTTAACGTGGAGTTGACGGTTTGATCGTTACAGAACGTACGCACCGCTCATACAAATCTTATTCCTTTATAATAATAAGTTTATAAGCTTTGTTGCGATCGTATAGTTAGTTACAATGTAAATTAACTCAAAATTACAAACCTATGCCTTGTATAAATCGCAGGTAAACATAATGCGGGCCAAAATGGCAGACCTTTTGGACCGCATTTTAGCTTCTCCTATTATGGGGAAATTTATTATACCTACATATATTAATTCTCGTGTCACGATATTCGGATATTACTTATTACTTCGAATATTACTTATCCGATCTTAATGAAATTCTGCATCCTATGTAATTTGGTGAAACTTAAGAGGTGCGATAGTTTTTATCTCGTTTAGTGGCCTCGATAATTTTATATAGGACAAGGGATTGCAATCATTTCCACAAGCCTGTAACAGATGGCGAAGTAAGGTAGCCTGTCGTCAATTGCAATTGCTGCAAGATCACAACCATTAGTATCTCCCACTTGCTGATGCAGCGTTGACGTCCACGACATTAACCACAGCAAGGCATGGTCGGCTCTGCTAGTCGATCAGATAAAGGGAAGCACCACAAGCAAGTGGTGTTTGACATTCGCAGCCAGTCTCATCGCAGTCAGTCTGCCTCACGCATGTCGATATTTTAAGGTAAAATTGAGCACCGGTATCGACTAATACGTATAGGTACTGCACCCATAATGCACGGACTGCAGCAAGCTATCACTGCCGCCGTCATAATGTGTGCGAGTATAAATAATTGTTTAGAAGTAGCCAGATAACAATAAGATGCGGTTTGCAAGACACACATTCAGATTAGATTAATAAAGGATATTACTAAATAACAATACGAACGATTGTAATCGGAGCCTCGGCAGTTGCAAAAGCCGTTCATGTAACGGCTGCCCGTAACATGAACCGCGGCCTTATGTCGCCGGTAATAAGGACTACATTGGTCCACCTCCACGCACGCGTGTACGCGGGTACACACACATAGTTTACGCAACACTTTGTGGTTTTTAAACAGACGCGGTAAGCGGAACGCGGTATGTGAATACTTTTTCAACTGCAAAATGAGAATTCACGTATTTTTAAGCTAATTTGCCGCTAACGCGGTTTTCCTTTCCATTCTATAGCAGCGTGTCGAATGATATACATATGTTGGTTACTTCCTGTCCCAAACGATGCATTATTCCACTTCGTAATGTCCAATTTCCTCCTCTTTTTCATTTACTTCCACTTTTTCGTAACTATCTAAAGCCGAACATCTAAAAGCAAATAGTAAAAGTGAGACTTATTGTACAATCTTCACCGAAACTTTTTATTTGTTGACCGAAATTGGAATGAACAAAATCAAAAAAGTCAAAATAGACCAATAAGCAAATAAGACTGACGTGTTGAAAGTGTCTGTACATAAAAGATCTTATAAAAATACAACCGATATTGATTGACGACTGTCTTCAATCAGTTCGCGTGCAAAAAATGGCATCTAAACTCACTTTCATTCTCGAGAATACATATTTTCGGTACGTTAGTTATGAATACGCACAAGAAGTAGGGTAACGATTTCAAGCCTCAAATATTTTGTAAATCGAATAACGAGTCACTCTTTATACACCTTTTCTTTGGAGATCCGAATGAAATGAGAACTCAGACGAATCACTCTCGCTTTAAACTCAAGTCAAATGCTGTTAAATACTTACGAGTACCTACATATTAAACTATACATATAAATATCAACACAGTAAGAGAGGTAATAATGAGTCTTCTGTGAATATTCTCATATGGAGAAATCCAGACTCGAATTCATTAATACATTCAATTGATTAAAACAAAAAACTAACTCAACCTTTCCGTAAGTTTCCAAAAAATCAGCACTTTCCTTCGGAGTAAATCGGGTCAAGCAGAAATTTTAAGACAGTTGGTAGGTTCAACACAAGGAAAATATTTAAATGCAATTAAATGACAGAACGGCTGAAAGCGTTTTAAGTAAGAATTCAGAAATGTCATGGATTAATTAAAAGTTAACAAAGTGGCACAAATCTCAATCAAGTTTAACAGACAACAGATAAGAAATAGCGACGTTACGGATTATTATCGATTAGGTTTGGTAATTTTTAGGACTTTGCAAATGATTGCTATGGATGAAAAATCTTTAAAAACACCGTCATTGGCCTTTAGTACCTAACATCATCGTTACTTTTCACTGGCATGGGGATAAATGCTACGCGGTAGAAATAGATCGCGTTTAGATAAAAAGCTATGTAACGACTTTATTGAAAGGAATATTTAACAAGAAAAATCCTATACTAACAAATTTGGAGTTGTTTCCAGATATTGGCAGCCCTCGAGAAGGTTTATAAACAAAGGCCCGTGCGCAGCTCCCAGGCGCATGCCGCTCATTGTGTCGGTAGGAAATGCCGCTGCTATTGTGTTGGCGATTGTGCTGATTGCTTATTGTAAATAGCGAATATCGTAATTGTTCGTGACAGAATTCACTCTGTATGTACATGACAAAGACGACGGGCGAATAGTACATTATTAATGATATACTATAACTTTATAGAAATCTTTTAATCAAAATTTGATCGAAAAATATGTTTTTTGCCTCCGCGGTTTTGGTAGGAATCCGTGCCCAGCAATCTGACATAGGAACGGTTGGAGTCGAAACTATGTTTTTTAATAATTGCAAAATATCTGTAGGAATTTTATAATTAAAAAAGCTAAACAACATAAAATGAACACATGTTTGATACATTATTATTTCATAATCCCCAACAAGATTTGTACACATACAATTGTGCTGTCTTGTATGCTTAAACCGAACATTATATGGTATTAGGTACATAAGGTTAAGTATATCACTATCAGTAAGCACTAATTCTTTAACTACTATTAATTCTTTTTGACGTATACATATTTAAATAAATGGAATTATGTATGGTTGACAAAATGATAATGCAGTTTTTAAGGTTTTATATGAAATCGTGTTTAACAAATCATTGAGACGAGGTTCAGTAATGAAAAAAATAACTCATAACGACCGACATAAACTTTCCAAGGTTTCACTTCACTTTACACTCGTTACGCTGCATTCCAAATGCATACAGCACATAAATGACACGTCATAAAATATCACTGCAATAAAATATACACTTAATCAATGTGATGATATGTTTTACTCACAGCTGGCGAGGAAACCTAGCTTAAAATAACGATGTGTATATTACAGTACCCTCAACAAAAGGCATAGTAAGCTCTGGACTTTGCGTGTGATAATAATAGGGATCACTATCACTACATAGTACATATAAAACAAAGTCGCTTTCCGCTGTCTGTCCCTATGTATGCTTAGATCTTTAAAACTACGCAACGGATTTTGATG
>DWDX01001600.1:0-17983 GCA_018245675.1 Agara michaeli | reverse complement strand
TATCTAACTGAAATAAAATCGGCTCAAACAAATTCTAAAAAATAAAAAATCAGGTCTGAAAGGGCTAAGCTTCACCCAAATCGATTGGCTCTTCGCCAACTGTACTACATTTATCGAACATCAAAAACAGAGAGTTTCGTGTTATTTTCTGATCAATTATACCTCATAAATGAATGCATATAAAGAAGCCAAAAAAATGTTTAGGAAATTTTGACAATCTTATATGTGCATTGTGTTTTATGAAGTTTTTTTAAGAAACTAAGTAATTGAAACATTTTACGATGCCAAAGGAATTATTTCAACATATCACGAATATATTTCGATTTACAGAATTTATCAGACAAGCTTGGCGACGAAAAAGGACTCTCGGAACATCTCAAGCTACCAATACAAAGAATTAACGACTACCAGCTACTGCTAAAGGTAAACAAACCAAAAAAATATGTAAACATCTTATTGATATTCCGTGGAGCATGCGAAAATGAAAAATCATAATAAAGTATGTTAATGTTCCAATTTAGCAACAAATGTACCAACTGTAACTGAAATCGTGACGGCAATTCCGAATTACAGTTTATAAGTTGTACGCCAGTAACCAATTTGTGATTATCGTCTGACGTCAGCCTCAGACGGAAACGCCTATCAAACATTTTATGACCGTTGATTCATAGAAGTCTTTATTACAAATGAATCGAAATTAAATATGGCTGTTTATAATGAACTATAACAACGCTTACAAATACACAAATAGTTGAAAATAGTTACAGAAACGTTAATCTTCGTCTGCGGAAACTACCACGTTGCCATTTTTCGACAACCATTTAGTCCTCTACAGCAGCAATCTGTCTAACTGATTGAAATTGTAGACCGGGATGCGACGATTTGTTTATTTCATTTGAGTTAAACACACACATACTTTACAACTAAAACAAAGCTATCGTTTAATATACAAAGTGTTTTATATTAATAACAATTATTTTATATCCAGGAACTAGTAAAGTACTCGAAACGTCTAGGAGACGACAGTACTGACCTCCACAAAGCCTTAGAATTGTTTCTGGGAGTACCGAATCGTGCCACCGATAACAAATTCATAGCCAGTATCGAAGGCTACCGAGGAAACATTTATAAACTTGGTCGTCTGCTCACCCACGACTGGTTCAGCGTAGATTACGAAGACGCAACAAAAGACAGATACTTATTCCTGTTCAAAGCAAGAATATTAATTTGCAAAGTCAAGAGGGTCTCCGAGGATCGTTCTGTCTTCGTTCTTAAAAATATCATTAAGGTACCGGTAATGTTTTTCGTCTCTTTCAATAGAAATCTATTAAGATTTACTTTAAAAATGAAACATTTTCACTGTCATGTCAATAAATGTATATCAACATAAGTTATGTGCAAGTGTTCTATTCCTCAATTACTATATTTTTCTTTTCAGATCCCTGACATCGAAGTAGTAGATCATCCGAACACACAAAAGTTCGAGCTCCACCAAAAATCACCCCCATTATCAATCACCTTAACAGCCCATCGAGATCACGTAAAGAACACTTGGCTTAGGGAAATTGGGCAATACGACAGCGACGTTGGTATGTATTAATACTATTCTATTAACTGTTCTAGTAAAAGGATATCATAATAAAATTTACAATGTTGAATATAAAAAAATGTATTTCTAGTTGCCTTAGCCGAACACGCAGCGGACGATCTTCAACTACTACCACAGGATCAACCAGACTACAAGTCACCAGAGCCGGAAGAAAAGAAGAAAAAACGAGAACACGTGGAAAGCACACAGTTCGATGTGAGTGAAGAAGTAAAAGAAAAACGATCTCGAGTCGAAGCTGCAGAAGCGGCTGAAATACTTACAAGAGAAGAATCTCTTCATGTACTTCAAGGCAAAAGAAAGGCCTCAATAGAAAATCAAATTGCTAGCAAAGTTTCTAAACAAGATCACATCGCTGCTGAAATCTCTTCGATTAGTGAGGTACAAGAAGTGATTAGTTCAACTGTCAGCAATACTACTAAAAGCGAAATCACAGCTGATTTAGAATCTAAATCGACTGTGACCCAAGTAGAAAGTACTACAGGTAGCGAAAGTTTGCAGACAGTACAAACAGCTGCCCAAAAATCGGCTGTGACTTTGCAAGCAGCTGAAACCATAGAAACTTCAAAAAAAGAAACATCTTCTCAAGAGTCTAGTCAAGTTGTTCAAGAAGCCTCTCATAAAGAACAAGTACCCACATCTGCAAAAATTAAGTCTGCAGAGCTACGCGTTGAAGAAGAAAGCCATTCGGTTGTACAAGCGACATCAACTAAGGTGTCCGTTGAAGAATCATCATCTGTCACACAATATACGCAAGAGGGCTCCATTGAACAAAGTCAAGGCACGGTTCACAAGCAATCGAGTGAATCGGCCCAACAAGTAAAAGAATCCATTTCTTACTCTACTCAAACATCACAAATATCGTCAGTTGAACAGTCAACCAGTGTAAAGGAGACATCATCAGCTGAAACTACAGAACAACAAGCATACCAAACATCAACTATACAAAAGCAAACATCACAACAAGAAACAACACAAACTTCTACGTCTTCAGTATCTGAAAACGTTTCTACAAAAGACACAGGTATCAGTCACACTGTGATTTCTAAAGACGATAATAAAGTTAATTGTAACAGTGAAACTTTATCAAGCAAGGATACCGTAAAAGAGTTAACAAACAGTCAAAGTACACCTAAATCGACTCCAACTGACACTGATATAAAGAAAGATAAAACTGCAGCTACCGAATTATCTGCAGAACAGACAGCTGAAGTTAGGCAAACTGTAACTTCCGGGGATACAAAAGAAACAGTATCAACAGACAGTCAAGCTGTAACCGCCGAGGGAACTGACAACGACGAGATGTCGAGGTACAACCGCAGTACGCGAGTTTCTGGAGGTATTTATCTGTACACGTTTTGAATAATTCCTTTTTGTTCTACTCATAAGAAGAAAATAAAACCGACATATAATTTTTTTTAGAATATTCCAGTAGTAGCCGCAAGTTATCCAGCGGTGGACGTTATGAATCGTCATCTTATGATACTACCGGTGGATCTTCTTATAGCCGCCGAGAGAGTGGCTCACGTCTAGAGAGTGCTAAGTACGAGACCAGCAGCTCTATCGAAGGTGGTGCCGCCTCCCGTTATGAATCTAAATACTCTTCTAGCTCCGTTGTCGAAGGAGGGTCTAGATATGGAGCAGAATCCACCTTGGATACGAAGGAAGGCTCGAAATACGCTATTGAATCGTCTTATGATGGAGCTAGTAAAATCGATAGCATCGCGTCAAAATATGGCCTTAACAATAACATCGAGACCAAGACCGAAGGCCGGTCCACTACATTAAGCATCGAATCTAGTTACGACGGTACCGACACCACTAGCAAAATCGATAGCATCGCTTCGAAGTACCGCCGTGACTCCAAGAACGGCCGGTCCACTAGACTGAGTATCGATGCTAATTACGAAGGCAACAATGTCGAAAACGTCGCCAAAGTAGAGTCGAGCTACGAACGTTCTAGAAATGGGGAGTCCGTATCTAATACCAAATATTCTAATATCATGAATGGCTCCGTTTCTGAGGATCTTACAACGAAAAAGTCTTATAATAGGACGGAGTCTTCTGATGGAAAACCTGTATTTACAAAGACGTTAGAAGGCCAGAACATCGAGCGTAAGTACAATAGCGTGTGTAGAATAGCAAATACATCGTGATAGAAGTAGTTACACCTAGTGCTTGTACATATGCTTCTAGTTAACTAACATACACAACACATTTGGCTAATACGGCTTCGTTGTTTATCCTTATTATAGAGGATTCGTACGGTTCCATAGCAAGATTGGTTCAGAGCGATCATATCATACTCAGTACACTGCTAGCTGTAAGAGTTCAAATCAAATCGTTGATAAGACACGTACACAAAATTTCACTTCATTCCGCAAAATTACCATTTTCGCCTGGTAAATGGTGCGTGACATCGGCTTAGAATATTCCGTACGGATCCTCCTGTAACCATGCTTTGAATCCTCAGCTGGTGATAATGCGTCCTTCGAATGCGAGCTGCTCGACAGCACCGAGCCGGTGAAAGTCACCTGGTTAAAGGACAATAAGCCGTTAACCGACCGGCTGATGGACCGAGTGAACATCGTATCGCAAAACGGGACCCACAAGCTAGAAGTGCTCCACTGTAGAGAGGACGATACGGGAACGTACACGGCGAGAGCTGAAAATGTGAAAGGGAACGCCCACTGCACCGCCCAGTTAGTCGTACACGAGCGTGAGTGACTTTGCACTATTGCTTCAAGGGTCTGGGCAAATTGGACACACATTCGATTTGCTCATCGGATACCTGTTTCCCGACGGGAGAGATGTTTTTCATAAAAGTTTAGATGAACTCTCAATTTGCCCACTTCCGATACGTACTAAAGAATTGTTTTATTTTCCAGATTACTAGTTTTACAGTTACTTGTATTTTGAGCGATTAAACACTTTCCCTGTTAGTTACGAGCCTGCATGATCGTCGCAAAATCATCATCGATTAAGGCATTGTATCGCGGATAACCGTAGCTCTTCCGTCAACTGTCCAATGTATAATTTTCCTGTATTTTTACACTCAAACACGTACCGTAGACTTTAAAATTGCATGCCTTTGTAGTTTTAGTTAGATATAGATTAATTTATATAATTATTATTTATCATCCACTAGATTGTTTTTGTGAAGAGTTTATCTGATACAAGGTATTTATTTTCTCCAAGATAAATAAGTTATAAGAAAATTTCAAATTCCTTAATTCTTAATATTTTTACCCACGTCACTGGTCTGTTCATTATCACATTGATATCCATTCTAGGCGAAAGAACCGTCAGTTTATTCGTTCTCTCTAATCTCTGTATATTAACATTATAGTGACCCCAGAGGAACGGAAGCAGAAGAACGCATTGAACGCACCATACTTCCTGGTAGCCCTGAAGGATACTGAGATTTTGCTTAACACATACTTACGTTTCATGGTTAGAGTGAAGGGCGAACCTAACCCCGACGTGAAATTGTAAGTACATATTACATAGATTCTTCAGTATAAAATTTGCAATTTGGATCATTTTAAAAACCGGACCTTTCGGCACACATTTATAAATTCGAAACTAAATCCGTCCTCAGTTTTAAAGTTTATTGATAAGCAATATTACTTCTAAAACGTTAGTGCGTGAATCTTGTGCACTCGTAGGAGCCTTAAATTTCATTAATATCTTTATACAATAATCAATCACGGCTTTCACTTCTATGAAGTCTTAAAGTTCCAAAATGTCTTCGTTCACGTTAACACGATATCGATGGTTGTCTGCGTCAGTTACCGCGACGGCGTGGAGATCATGGAGCGGTCGGAGAGCGAGCGCGTGTCCATCGTGCGCACGCGCGCCTCTCGCGGCTGCTACGAGCTCGTCATCGCGGACGTCAGCGCCGCCGACGCCGGCCGCTACTCCTGCACCGCCACCAACATCTACGGGGAGGTCACCACCGAGGCCACTGTCACCGTTGTCGGTAAGAGCGTTATCAACTTTTCACTGATCCGTATTTTCAATTATGCTTAACACTTCACAATAGTCATATGAGATGCTGACTACTATTTTAATCAACATTTCCCTCCTGTACCTATCGATTTGAATTTGGCGTAATATGTTTTTCTCTTCCATTCTTCGGCATTAGCTTTTACCTTTTTCTTATTCATATCATATTTACTCATTATCACGTTTTCACGTTTTCTTTGATACTCATCTCCCCGTGTACCCGTCACGAATATGTTCATCGTACTTTTTATTATTTGATTTTTATCTCCTTTTATATCATATTAATTTCTCTTCATTTTTGAATTCTCTGCCACTGGAACTACTTTTAAATTGCCTTGACATAGTCCTTGTCAACCTTATCAATGCTTACTGTTTCACACATTCATCGTGCCATTTATATCTCTGTCACCAATACCTTGGTCTTTTAACATGACCAATAACTATGAATATCGCTACCGATGCATCTGTTGGTAATAAAATACTGTTAGAGATGTTTAGCCTTGAGTGATCATATCAACGACCTGGTCTTTTAAGATGTGAGCGTAACTGAAAGTGCTAAGGGCATCTGCATGGCTATCTATATCTAGAGTTATTTCAGCGAACGAACCCATTCTGTCTACGTCTGTGTTCTTCCTGTGTCGTCAATTCCTTGCCATCTGTTTAGGGGTATACATACCCATCTAAAGATTATTAATAACAATTGCATAATAAGTTACTAGAGCATGCGCGACCTTCAAAATAAAGATGTGAGAAAAATTAAATGAGTCTACTACAAATAAACAACGTTTAGTTGCAACTTTGAAAACAAAGAATTTTGCGAACCTAATTCCACTTTACGTAATGGGCATCTTCGGAATCAACAAGTTCAATGTAATTTTAGCAGAGAATATTTATAGCGGCCCCCCGTCATAAACAAACATTGGACGCCGGCCAGACGTCGCTAAAAATTTTACTCACAATAATCTTTACAATGGTTACTTGCGGTTGTTGCGCGTCGTGACCTATAAACAAGCAGTTTAATTAATTATCTGTGCTAAAATAACTTTAACGCACAGACGAAACATGTCGCACGGATAACTGCTAGACTGCGCTGACTATTCTAATATAACAGTGGCGACTTTTTGAACATGAACTCAGGTATATTTAATTTAACTATAGATTGTTTTATAGGATTATAAAAAGATATGATGTGAATAATAAAACATTATGAAATTAAAGATTAGTTAATGTGTATTTTGTAACAATAAATATTTTTGAAAACTAAATATATTTTGTGTCCGCGAACGATCATTGTCAAATTGTTATTACTACGAATGTTAGGGTGAAAATGTTTATATTGTGTGACTACGTGATCTTATGTTGAACGTGAAGCTGAAACAATTTTGTCTACTTGGTCCAGATGACAAAAATATCTTCTTCGAACTGCCGCCCGGCGGGGAGGGGCTGTTGGCGAAGGGCGAGAAGCCGTCCTTCTCGTGGAAGCGCGATGGACAGCCTTTCGACCCCGAAGAGAGATTCAAGGTAACATTCATATTGGCCATGTATTTTCATTACGATAATTGAATTATTGTGTTAATTAAAACAATACTTTTTCGTCGCAGGTGCTGCTCGGCGACGACGAAGACTCGCTGGCGCTGGTATTCCAGCACGTGAAGCCTGAAGATGCAGGTCTATACACCTGCGTCGCCAAAACCAGCACCGGGAATATATCCTGCTCCGCCGAGCTTACTGTGCAAGGTTTGTTTATAAATGTAAATATTCCATTGACTAGTCTGCTGATCCAGCGGTTACTGAACCTGACTGCTGACTCTGAGTTCCTAGGTTCGATTCTCACCCAACATAAATATTTGTGTAATGAGCACATTTGTTTGTACTGTATCTGGTTGTAATAACACATGTATGTTTACCAGTTGTCGTCCAGATATGCCTAATGTGTCACAGTTGTGTTTATTAAACAAACATATCAGAAGTTTTCAGGTCCCATAGTATTAACTTCTTTAAAATAAACGATGACTATGCGGATATAATGACCTCTTATACTCCGAAGGTGCGGTCCACGAGCTCCATCGCGAGCCAGAGAAGCCCACGTTGGTAATCGAGCACAAGGAAGCGATAGTGTCCGCGGGCGGCTCCGCCATGCTGGAGCTCACGTGCAAGGGCTACCCCAGACCCAGCGTTGTGTTCGAACACGACGGGGAGGTGATACAGGCGGACACGAGGCACAAGTAAGTGGCTGATCGAGCGATTGTGTAGACAACAAAGTATGTACTAGGTTATATTGGAAACAAACAGCATAAATTGATCTGAAGTGTAGTTAGCTATGTTTCATGACAGTGATCAACAAATCAATCGATCTCAAACATTAATATTTACATTTATAGAACAGTAGTAAAACCCCCGTACGATTTCAAGTAACTCAATGGACAGTGATAGGATGACGAGAGATGTAGATGCTTGTAATACTCTCTATGTAATATCAGTACATTAAGGCAATAAACGAAAAAATATACTTATAAACAAAAGTGAAGCAATTGAAAACTGGTGCGCACCAGATTCCTGTACGAGGATGAGGAGACCATGTCGCTGGTGATCAAGAACGTGGGCGCCGCCGACGCGGGCGAATACAAGGTGACCGCCACCAACGAGCTGGGCGAGGACACCACCACGTTGCACTTGGTGGTCAAGGCCGCGCCCAAGATCAAAAGGAAAGTGGAGAACCAGACCTGTATGGTGAGTGGGACCCAAATATCATCATTTCGAATGCATAAAGACGACTCCGAACTGTGAATTGTTACACAACCAAAAAAAATAACGCTCATGTCAAAATTTTTCATCGATTTACTTAATAAAGTATTTATAAGAGACAAATTATCTGAGATCTTATAATATGTTGCACAAAAGGGTATCATCGCTAAATACGGATCGCTGTAAGACAATGTTACTACACTTTTCACTGTTCATTATATTTGAACACCTTCCTCCAGGTCGGCGACACCCACACCGTGACCATCGAGATTGAGGGCGCCCCCACTCCCGAAGTGACGTTCTACAAGGACGGCGTCGAAATTAAATCATCAGAAAAGATCACGATCGTTAAGGAAACTGACGAAATCTACAAGATCACCATCAAAGATGCTAAACTCACTGACACCGGTTCCTACTCGGTTGTAGCCAAGTAAGAATTCTGTCTACATCAAATTTTACTTAGAAAACAAGAATCCAATCTAGTAGTGATGATTGAAGAAGTATTTTATGTTAATTCTAAGTGTTCATGGAATCCCACACACATTTATGTATCTAAATTTCTTAATCATATATGTTATAAAATTAAATTAGGATTATTAACGCATCTGATGGCCGCAATCACAGCGCAGATTTCCGTATTCCACGTCGAAATTTAGTTATTCGAGTATAAAAGGTTTCAATTTTTAGTAATGTTTTACTATCTTACGTATCCCCAGAAACGAGGTGAACCAATGCTCGGACTTCTGGCAATGGCACGTGTCCTCCGCGCCCAAGATCATCAAGAAGCTGGGCGGCAACAAGGAGTGCCGCGAGATGGAGACCGTCACCTTCGAGATACAGACCGAGTCCGAGCCGGCTCCGAGCGTCAAGTGGTATGACATTTGTAACACTTGTTAGTTCCTTGCGATGAAAGATAGTGTTAATGATTTCGAATCACGCTAAAGTATTAGCACGAAGTATATATTTGTAATATTAACGGGCAGCTAATTCCTGAAAAATAATCAGATTGAATAATTTGGTAGAAAACGCTCCAGGTCCAAGTGCATTTTTGGATCAATAATTTTAAATTTGCGTTTCAAAAGAAAAATTATTAGAAGTTGATATTTGGCTATCAAAGTAATACCACAATTTTCGACAGGTTTAAAAACAAACAGGAACTGACCGAGTCGTCCTCATTGAAGATTTCGTCGTCAGGCGTAGCTCACTCCCTGGTCATCACGTCGGCTGCACGAGCGGATTCTGGACAGTATTCTTGCGAGGTGTGACACTTTATATTGTTTAATGTATTTCTTTGTTCCATCACAATTTGCTGTTCAGACCCGTCTTGTTACTTTCTTACTTCTTTAACGTACTTTCTCAAGTCAATTAGTAATTCTACTATGGCTTTTATCAATAGCTATAATATAGACTAAAATTATTGCTGCGCATTAAAATACTTTTCACAATTTGGAATGATTTATAATAAACTAGTGAGCCGAGAACGCATATATCCAGCTATTCTGTAGGATTTTCTAATTTGAAAAATGTTTACGTCTTTAAAGTGACCTGTATTACTTCCGCGTCTTTAAGAGACACGCTTTCATAGATATTCTGATTCTCGCCTTTCCCCTTTCCTCTTACTATAGTTCAAATTTTTACATATGCAAAATGCTTAACCAGAAGCATAGATAATTTTAAACAGTTCAAACTTCAAAACTAACGAATTGTCACAGATAATAATTTCATCTCGCATTTTTCCCCTTGGAAGTAGTACTTCAGAAAATTCTGTTTTGGCACTTGCATTTTTACGTTATCAAAGCAATCCATAGTCCAATTTGTGGGTAATGTACATGTAGATAGATAACAATGTTTTGTGTCGGTGCGGCAGGTGCGCAACGTGCACGGCGCGGTGGAGGACGCGTGCGCGCTCAACGTGCGCTGCGGACCGATCTTCACGCAGAAGCTGCGCGACACGACGGCCAGCGAGGGCGACGTCAACGTCGAGTTCACCGTCGACGTAGACGCGTACCCCGAGCCCAGCGTCAAATGGTATCAGATATATGTATTACTGAAATAAAAATGTATTCAGCGGATGACACCCGATTACGTGGTGATTTATAATTTTTAGGAGGTTATGTCCACCGAAATTATTTTTTAAAACATTCATATATCAGGTATACGAGGTTATTGTCGTATACTGATACAAATTGTGCGATCCAGGTACGTGGGCGACGTGGAGATCACGGAGAAGAAGTCCATCTACACGCGCGTGGACAACGGCAGCTCGCACAAGCTCATTCTGAAGGAGGTGACCGCCGAGCTGTCCGGAAAGTACTCCTGCAAAGTATCCAATGAGCTGGGAGAGGACAGTTGCCAGGCCACCTTCACCGTCAACAGTAAATATTTTATTTGCACTTTTAAATCTTGGTTAAGTTTTTTTAGTAAAAGAGACGAGGTAACGTTATTGACTATGGTTACTTTGTTTAGCGGACAATAAGTCATATTGTTTCGCCTGTCAGTACATGTAAACTTCTACATACTTTAGACTGAAACTTGATGGACAAATCATGTGATGAAACTAAATAGAGACCAAACTTGTTAAAGCCATTACACCATCAGCAATCATTAATGTCGATTCTTCCATATCCAATTTTTCCTTTCCAGGAAAACCTCGCATCACCAAAAGCTTGGTAGATATGACGGTAGACGCGGGCCAGACGCTGAAACTGGAAGTAGAAGTGGAAGGTTGTCCTGAACCCAAGGTGAAGTGGTACAAGGACGGGAAGGAAGTCACTACCGATGCGAGAATTAGGATTGAAAGGGATACTCAGAGGTTCGATCAAAAAGTTCTATTACATGTTTTTTTATACAATATACGAGTACGGTACATCATTAAAAAATTATGAAATAAATATTGATAACCCACAGATTAGAGAACTACCACTTGACGGTAACTCTAGTGAAGGAAGAAGACGGCGGGGAGTACGAAGTTAAGGCAGAGAACGAGATGGGCAGTGTGTCTTCAAAGAGTACAGTCACAGTGCACAGTAAGTATGTGAACGGATAATAATGCTAACGTTAATAATGATATGAATCTATGAAGTCTAGAAAAATATGTTCCAAAGATGTTTGTTTATTCTCAATGCATATCAAATTAAGGTATTAAAAAGATATAGACATATTTATGTAATACTACTTTTAGTATAATAAGTAGCTATAAATTACAAATGTACAATAGTTCGACCATATTTTATAAATTCTTAGAATGCAATTTTTTTTATAATACACACCTTAGTAATAAATTAGCATTACTAGAGCATCACAGATCCAGATATAGCAAACCTCACAGAACACCTTAACACGTCACACAATTGGTAAAGTATACAAACTCATACGAATCGATAAAATTCACCAGTATATTGGCCCCGCTGGGAGTTCCATAGGTACTGTAGTAGACCTCTAACGTAGTCTAGTGACCGGTAGATGACTGCACTGCACGTAGTTTTTTGTGTTGTCCCCGACATGGACGTTTAGTAGCATTAGCTCTAAGACTCAAAGCATTCAATTGACAAGAATGCTCCTGTGTGCACCCATAAATTTTACTGCACCATTTCCATTCTATCCTCATCTGATTTGTATGACGTAATTAATACTTGTCACTCATTTCAATAAATTCATTTTGTTTTCATATTTTCATTGTGTTTAATAGCAAAGGAAGTTCATACGCGGTTCTCAAAAGAAACTGTAATCGAAAACGAACTTGGGGATGAAATTAAATCAAAGAAAGTGCAAGTTGAGGAAGCGGTAGATGCAGAAGATAAAAAATCGGCGAAAAAAGGAAAAACGAAACCAGAAATAGAAATAGAAATAGCAGAAGAAAAATCTGTGAATAAAAAGGATGATGCTAAGTCAAAAAAAATTCAGCTTGAAAACGTTGAACAGCCACCTGCGACTAAAGGTAAGAAATCATTAACAGAACCGGAACTGGTGGAAGAAAAATCATTCTGGGACGACATTGCTGAAGACGATGCTACGCCCAAAAAACCTAAAATAAGTGAAGTAGATGACACCGCCAGTAAGGCAGAGAAATCAGTTACGAAACCAGAATCTAGTGCCGTAAAATCTATTTGGGATGACAATCCGGATGAACAAAGCAAAAAACCTACCGTTGAAGATATAATAAGGAAGAATTCAATTATAGAGGTCGCTGACAGTAGAAAAAACAAAGTAAGCGTAATGGAAGAAGTTGAACAACCAACTCTCACTAAACCTAAAAAATCTCTGACAGAGCCCGAAATTATTGAAGAGAAATCTTTTTGGGACGATATTAATGAAGACGAGGCTACACCTAAAAAACCTAAAGTCGAAGAAGCAGTTTTACCATTAAATAAAGCTAAAAAATCCCTTACTGAACCAGAAATACTAGAACAAAAGTCTATTTGGGATGATAGTCCGGATGAACAAAAAAAGGAACCTAGTGTAGAAGATATGAAAACAAAAAAGCATAAAGGTGACAAGGGAGCCACTGAACCAGAAACGGCTGAGGAAGTAACTATTGACGTGCAATTAAAAACTCCAAAACGTAAATCCATTAAAAAGGAGTCCATCAAAGAAGAACCATTAAGTGCTGAAACCGAAGGTATAAAGTTAACTGCTACTCGCTTCTCTCTTCAATTCAACAAACAGCTTTTAGGTTGCAATAAACTCACGATTTCACGCATAGACTTGCATGTTTTTTTACTTACCGTGTTTTAACATACCAAGTGTGATTTGTTGTTTAGGCCGAGTTTTCGAAACTGTAACCACATTCAAGAAAAGCGACGACGGTTCCATTGTTGTGTCTAAAGTCAGCAGCACTCGATCCCACGGCGCGATTATCACAGGTCGGTACTCAGCTTGCCTCCTTCTCTTCCCAGATATTAACCTCATTATTCGTTGTCTATCTAATTTTTTCATGATTTCGCTTTTACGAAAGAAACGTATTATTTTATAACGCAGACAATCCATTGCATGTCTAATTAGATCTGAAATCGATAGTATCCAAAATCAACATAATACTATTTTAAATGGTAGGTCCGGCCGAAACGCGCACTTTACACAAAATGACCTCAACCGCCGTGTATTACGATGACGATGACGAATACGAAAGAAAGATCATCCAACCGAACAAACCTCACACGACCTCCCTGGAAGTGGAAGAAATAGCCAGTCACAGCTATTTTCTTTCCGATCTAGGATTCTACACAATACCTGATCATATCAGACGAGGTACTTACGGAATTATCGAGGAACCACAGACTGATTCCGAAGTAGATAACAGTTCCAGACACGGAAAGATGTTTGGAAATAGAACTACGAGTATGTCTATCAAGTCAGTCTCGGAAGAGGACATGAGTTGGCATAATGATTCGCTTTCTCGCGAAATATCTATCGAAGACCTTTCTAAGTCTATTTTCGAAATAGACGAAACCAGGAAGGTTTTCAGTAAAGACTCTTATGTGCGTCAATCTTCTTTCAAGGAAGATTACTTTACGGACGAAGGCGAGGAAGAATCTGTTATATTAAAGAAAAAATCAGAGAGAGTTTTCGAGAATGATATCACTGAAAAGCTTATTCATATTTCAAAAGAATTCGACGAGAAGGAATTTAGGAAAATTGATAATAAGATAGACGATGTCAAAAATCGTATCTTGGAGGAATTCGTTCTAGGGCCTAATAAAAATGTAGATAATATTACCAAAGATACAGCTGAGACGTGGGTTGAAAGAAAAAAGAAACCTAATTCGATTAGCGTGGAAGAAGAAACAGGGGGAGACATAGAGGAGTTGTTGAGGCGAAGTCAAAGACAAAGGAGCATATTAGACGATATCCTTAACCATGAAGATGAAAAAGGTAATTCATGTCAATAAAATATTATTCGAAAGGAAAACATAAATTGTTTATTATTGAGCGCGGCTGAATTGGTTCATTGTGTAACGCTACGCACTGTTTGCCGGATTTAACGTTCATTGTTGCTTACAAACTTTAAATTGTTGCTGTCGATGTTAAAAGTGAGATCTGATATTTTCTTAACTAAATCTTCATTATTTATTAATGTGACGTTATAGATATACAAGTAATAGTGACTTGTCGCTAAGTGAATATCAGGTCTACTGAACATATTCGATCAGTATATCGACCTCGTGATTATACTAATGTCTACCGTATGTCTGTTTTAGCGCGCATGCGTAATAACATTCCCTTCTGGCATACTAATACTTGGATCCCGCTGCATCGGCGATGTTGAGAGCACCTGTGGCCCTCGCGACTGCGTTATCAAGGTAATTTTTATATAAATGCACGTCGCAGGCATGGCAAAACGCTTCTTAGTGTTTGGTAATAAGAACCTATATCCCATCACACACAACGAAAACGGTACGTATCCAACGAAAGTGCACACAAATTACCCCGCCTCACTCATGTACACAATAACCTGGTAAGTTTATATCATGTTTCTACAATAACTAGCTGTATATATTGCGCCGTTTTAAGGAATCGAGACGAATGATGATGATGTTTCAAAATATTAATGAGAGTAGCTGCACAATTATGCCTTGGCAAGACGTTTATGGTGACACTTTCTGCAATCAACATGTAAATATTTAGCTTCCTATCTTCTAAATTAAATTTGTTATTATAAGTCGTTTGGCAAGTTCGACTAACTTTACTTATAAATTGTCCATAAGTAAATGTACTCTACGAATAACTTTTAATGTTGACCTTATATGTATTTATCTGTATATTCCGTAATCGTATATCCGTATCAAATTTGCAAGAAATGTAAATTCCAATATTCGTTTAACCCATATTAAAACATTTCGTAGAACTATAGTAAAATTCCACAACAACGCTGTCTTAACGCGTTCGCTTAAATCTTGCAGCACCCCCCTCACTCAAAGAGAGCACCATGAAGGACGGCAAAGTGTTCGAGTCCCTGCCCATGGTGTACACCGTAGAAGTTTCTGGAAATCCAAAGCCCATAGTCAAGTGGCTCCACGACGGCAAAGAAGTTTCTTCTAACGCAAGAGTCCACGTGGTCAACGAAGGTGATCTGTACAAGCTGGTGATCGATAATGTGGAGATGGCCGACGCCGGGAAATGGCAGTGCGAGATCAGTAACAATCTCGGCAAAAATGTGCAGCAGGCTGAACTAACGGTTACACGTGAGTCTCATAATTTTATTAAATATTCATTATCTATAATTGTTTCTAAAGAAAATTAACTTAATTTTGCACATCATCAAATAGGTTCACACATTCCTGACATGGAATACCAAGAATTTTATGTTTGGTATATAAATATATTGCTCAATCCGACAGCGGTGGCGGAACTTCGCAAGCCGATCTTCACGAGCCCGTTGGAAGCTCAACGCGTGATGCAGCGGGAGCCGGTGACACTGCAGGCGGTCTGCACTGCCGATCCTCTCCCTCACGTGGCGTGGATGCTGAATGGAAACGAACTTACCCCCGACGCGACGATCACAACAAGCGAAGATTTAAAGGAAATCGAGCACGGCCTTAAAGAATGTACCTACACTCTTCACATACCGACCGGTAAGTACGCCATTCAAACAAAATAAATGTATGATGAGATATAACTTATTATGATAGTCGGCTTCTCTTCTTGCGGCTGGGATACGATATTACATATTATTTTCAGGACCTCACCAAACAGTCTGATGATAAGAACTGATATTGATTGCTTATGGTACCGTATGTGTCTTCAACTATATGATATTGTTCTTCTTAATCATTAGTCCAATTTAGTTCGCTGAAGCACACGGGCCCCTGAACTACAAGCCATTCTATTCGATCTACACATTTGCATTTTTCTTCGCTTTCCTCAGGCCGCCACGCAGACACGGGAGTATACACGATCCAAGCGAAGAACAAGTACGGGATCGGCGAGAGCTCGGCTCGCCTGGACATTCTACTTCGACCGGAGATCGAGGCGCTGAAGGATGTCAACGCGCAGCCTTTCGAGGAGACTACATTCATCACGAAGATTATTGCCAACCCTATCGCGGAGGTCAAATGGTAACGAGTTTTGTGGAAAAGTTTGCTATTGTCTACTCTGTGAGTTTCATTGTGTGCACAAATATTTCTCGCAGTCATAGAGAATGGATGTAGAATTATCTTTATGCTACTTTTTCTTATTTTTGAGGTTTTCTTAGAAGAGAGAATTTCTGAATTTCTCAAGTACTTATTAAATTTAGTTTTCGTTCTTTGCTTTAGACTTTTCTACGGTAAAAATGGTAGGCAAGGCAAACAAACATGCCATCCATCTAATAATAAGTGGTCACCATTGTAAATTTATGCAAAATCAGAGCGGCTGTGAACGACTTGCCTCTATTCAGGCTCTGCAGTGAACAGTAACTGAAATAAAGACACATTTCTAATCTCAGCATGTGTGCTTGCTTGCAGGAGCAAGGATGGCATTGTAATTCAGCCGTCGAACAAAATCGAAATCGTGGAGGACCGCGACAATGAGCTGTTCAAGCTGACTGTGAAGAAGATCGGCGTGGACGACGCCGGCGTGTACTCGGTGACTGCGAGCAACGAGATCGGGGAGTCCGCGCAGCAGGCGCGCCTCAGCGTGCACAGTCAGTGTACTTTACTATACCTACAACAACCCAGTATAACACTGCTCTAAGCATATTCAGTTCTTTTAAACACGAATGGAATATATTTTGTCATAATAATAAGATAAAATAAGGGAGATGAGAATCAAAAACTATAAGCCCGATAGCATTTTATATAAATTAAAATTCCTCAGCAATGAGATTTAATATTCGTAATGATTTTTCTCGTAACAATATTATATATTTTACCTAATTCATCAATCGCGGTTCCCCATTAGCCGGCACGCCGGTGTTCACGAAGCCCCTGCAGAAGGAGACGGTGAAGGACTACGACGACTGCACGCTGAAGGTGCGGTGCGACGGCGTGCCGAAGCCCGAGGTGCACTGGTACAAGGACGGCGAGGAGATCGTTAACGACGACCGCCACACCGTTACCACTGTAGTGGGCGGGCAGGTGGACAGCGAGCTGGAGATCAAGAAATTCAACGCTACTGACGCTGGCAAAGTAAGTAGCAAATATTTACGGGTGACAGAAATAGCGATCAAAATGTTGGTTATACAGTAACCTAATATAACTGTTGCATTTGAAATAGAGATTACGGAAAAAATATATATCACATAAAATTGTTACAAGCCTGCTGGCGCGAAATTATTTTGTTCTTTTTTTAACATTCGTTTTGGTATTTCTTTTCTTGACTCCACTCTTGCCTCTCGCAGTACAAGGTGTGCGCAGTGAGTCTGGCGGGCGAAGCGGTGTGCGAGGCGCCCATCTCGCTGGGCCAGTCGGCGCCGGGCTTCGCGCACAAGCTCGAGCGGCAGAAGGACGTGGACGAGGGAGAGCCTCTGGAGCTCAAGGCGAAGCTCGACGGCAGCCCTATTCCTACTGCAAAATGGTGAGGGAACGTGACGTCTTACGCCTTAATGGGATATCCCGAATGTTCTTCGATACAGTATTTCCTTCAATGAAAAATAAGAAATTACAAAGGGAGAACGTCGTGAGCAAACATTTATCTAATACTGGTCAA
>DWDX01001599.1:0-17984 GCA_018245675.1 Agara michaeli | reverse complement strand
AGCATTTCCCAAATGGGCCACTTAAGGTGTCATCTTTTCATAGTGTTGTTTAGGGTAATTCTAGAGCTTTATTTTTTTAGGTAGGGAAGTTACGTTCTTAAGTATTTACTAGTTTGTGTAGCAAACATTGATATATACCATTATGGATGTTTAAATGTTTCACTCTTTATGGTTTTTGTATGTGTTTTTGTTTTTTAATATATGTATGCTTAATCTGTAGTTGTTAGCAAGACAATAGTGTTACGTTGCAACAAATTTTTCATCCCGTGTTCCATACACGTCTTTGTCGCAACCGAGAGAGGCCTGATGGATTGTCGCAACTGTGAGAGGCGGATCCCACCACACTAGTCTAGTGCTAATTGTCAAAGAAGTTATTGATTTGATTTTTCATTATTGTCTAGACAATCGTGAGGCGAGGAATATCGGAATATATAACAAATATTATTTATTACCAAGTTACTCATACAAAGTCGGAAGGTTTGAAGTTTAGTTCGCGGCGGTGTTCCATTGGCAATTAGTGAAAATACTAAGGAATAGCCAACTCTTCCGTCGGGTTTTTAAACGATACTTAACGCTTTAGATTTAAAAATAGTGATAGCGACCGTTAACAGGTCATTCTATGTATTTGGTTCCGTGTTGCTCAACATGGTAGATCGAACTACAACTGCGTCAGGGGTCTTAGAAGAATGCCACTTCTTTTTAATTTTAATAGAAACTGTATGTTTCATTGTAAATGTACGACCACACCCAACACCTGTCTGACTACTTATCGTTGCAGAATAAAAGTATACTTTACGACCCGTAAAATCTACACCGTATAGGTAAGCTACGTAATGGAGCTGCATGAATCATATTTTATGACTTGTTTTATGTTCCAGCTGCTGTCGTTTTTATGTTTTTGTTGATTAACAAGCAAAATCTTATGTTGTGTTACACTTGTTCATACAGACATCGGTTGGGTGAAAATCTTCTCCGAATACATTTCCGAGACATCTAGTAACTGAGGCTATGTCGTGCTTTAAACGCTTTAAAGGTTCTCGTCCACGAATGGGAATGGAATAAGGTGTAATAATCTATCTTTTAAGTGTTCCGGGAGGTTGAATCATTGTTCATATGACATATAATCTGTTCGTATAATCGTACGTATAACGTACGTATAATCTGACTTATAATTGTTCATATGACGTAACATAACATTAGGGACTTTAGTGCCTTCTAAAGTCCCTAATGTTATGTTTTATTCAAAACTTTTAATTTTTTGGAAGCGAAACTGTTACGCTCCGTCACTGCAACAAGCGTATGCATTTAGGAATAAATCGGAATCTGCTTACCTCCTCTAATTTGTGAGAGTTATTTTGCGATTTGTTTAAAATTCAACCTAAGTGCATAGGTATAAAAATTTGACTTATTTGCTTTTCGAATGTCATTCAAATGCCGATTTAATTTGGTTGTACGAATTATAATTGCAATGTGTGTGACATTCTGGTCTACGTCCAATTTAGCAGTTCAATCAACTGTGGTTAATATACCACTCGAACGCCATGTCATCTAGTTACGATACACGTACACTCTGTTGATTGTATGCCATGTTAAATTTACTGTCATGATGCAATGCGAACAACAACCAGGAACTAGGCCGAAAACGGGGAGCAAGCACATTCTTTCTATTGACGTGTAAACGTTTTTCTTCTCGGTGTTCGTGCGAGAATGCTGAATTTACATTCCTTAAGGAAATGCTGCCCGGTAATAAGATCAAAATTGTAGAATAGACGGTTACATCATGACTTAATGTTTGAATTTTCAACATTATACCATGTCTGAATGCTTGATGAGCAAAAGGAGGAACATTTCGGAAAGCATCCTCCTCGCAGCCTCGACCTGATTCCTTGATTTTTTATTCCCCAACAGCCAACGTAAGATAAAGGATGGAGTCGAATGAAACCCCTGAATAATAGCTGAAGCTCTTAAAATATATAAGGGTAGTAACGCTACTAACTAACTACTAACTGACTGACTGACTAACCACAAATTGCTCAGGGTCACTGCTCTAACATGGAACCGAACTTGTTCTCATAGTTATCTTTAAAATTAGTATCTAGTGTCGAATAGACGAACTGGTATTGATATAGGCACCTAGATATATGCAGTACGTAGTTAGAGATTCTGATTCAAACGTAGATTTTGTTAAACTATTATATCGGTACAATAACTAACGTGAATGCACGGCTAAATTGAATTTCCAATTGTAACTGGATCAAATCAAATGCACTTTGTTATACGCTACCGGCTTACCTACTGCCTGCATGTAGGGTGTCTGATCAATTTATTCGAAATGTGTGCAATTCTCTATATTTTATTATTGAGAAAATATTACTAATAGTTATTCCTAGGTTAATTAGTAGAAAATGCCACGTGGTACTAAGTTTGTTAACTACAATAAAGGATAAATAAATAAATACTATTTCTAATTATTAGATATACATCGTTACGCTCATATTTAAAACATTATGTTTTAATTCCTTCTTATTTATAGGGGCGACTGTAGTCAAGATACTTAAATCTATCGCTTTCATTTAATACTCACAGGAATAATATAGAGCATTAAAAATGAATACCAAAAGTCGGTAATAATCTCAGCGGCTGATCTGATTTTGTCGTAATAATATTTTAGGCTTACTTTTGTTCCCCTATGTTGAAACAAATAAGTAAACTCACATAAATTTATTTAGTTGTTCGACGAGAATAATATTGAAACTTTCCCTAGTCGGGACTTACTCTTATTTATACTTTCTTCTATTAGGTATAGATTCTGGGGGTAATTTATAACTTTGTATCGTACTGTACATCAAGATTTGTTACTAAGAAATAATGTTGTTTAGATAATACTCTATTGTATTAAGTTATTATAATATTAATAAATATAGGTACATATTCAAGCATTTACCATCTGGATTTTACTATACGATTTTACGACTACGTAGTTGTAACACAAACTGTTATCAGAATATATAGTGTTAAAGATCCTTATTAACAGCGTAGAATACCCATTTTTAAAAAGTTACATCAATCAAGACTTTTTTCATGTCTATATCGGACAGAGATTTAATAAAGGAGAACCATAATTGATGCAATTTAATGCTCTCTTCGTTTTTTACATATGTACATTGTTGAGCTATCCTATCACATAACTATACAGAATAATGGCAGAACAAAGGTTTGAAACCACCTCATGGTACTCTCTTAAATAAAAGTGTTAATTTTTAATAACCCGTTTAGGTCTATAATTAGATGAACGTTAGATGAGATAGCCGAGATCTGCTGTGCACTAAAAGTTTACTGTAAGAAAATGATCTTTAGTAAATATGAAAATGTTATATGTGATGTACAATAGTGTTTTCATTCATTCGTTCAGTCGTGCGTGACTTTGGCAGGAGAATGAGTAAACATGAAATAGCTGGTCGTATGTGTCAATATCGCGCCATTCTCATCTGCACGCAGATCCCTTTTAGTGGACTTAAAATACTATATCAAGGAGTATACAAAAGCCTGGCAGAGAGTTATTCTTCAATATTTTATAGCGTAATAATCTTTTTTATTGATTTTTTAATCGTATTTGAAATCAGAGACTGAAATAGTCGAAATTTCTTATAGATTAGAATAATAGATATAAACAGATAATTTTACAAGTTTTATACAGCCGATGAATTGGAAATACTTTTATTGGAAATTTGCTCTTACGTAAATTTGTGTAACACTACAGAGTTACAATATTCTCTGTTATTAGAAGTTGTTTAATTTTGCTAAAGTTTGGTGTTTACAGTTATTTCAACGCGTTTGTACACATTCAAATACGACCAGGAGGTCGGTGGGAGGGATCGATATAACATAATAATGAAGGGACTAACTAGTTTATAAACTTTTGTCACAAGACGGCGGAACCAATGGTCCAATTTACCCTTCGAGAAAGGAATAAATTACCTTCATTTACGACTTTGTACTTACCCAGTTTACTCATTAGCTATAGCGTTTGTAACGAAAGGGTAAAATTTGTGGAAGGTATATATCCCTCGTTTAGCTAATGAATGCGGTACTTATACAGACTTTTAATAATTAAACCTCTCAAATAGCAGTAAATTTTTGAAACGTTAATTTCGTTATTATATAGCAAATTCTTAAATTACTTCCAATGCCTTTTTTGCAATGGTGTAACAATGTAAAAAAATAAATTGCGTGTCGAATAGCTTGTGTGTTTGTTATTAAACAAACAAGTCCATTAACGAAAAGGATATGCTATGTAAGTAGCAAGGTGTAATAATACTCTATATCTAAATTACTAAGTGCAATATACAATGTTGGAGAATTCAAATATTGCATGAAGTTTCTGCGCGGAATAGTTGCAACACGAGAGAAGTTTCCCGCACTGTCTGTTGTAACAACACTCCAACTCGCAAGTGGTTCCTCCAATTTATTCATCTTCGACTGCCTGATTTTCTTTCTCTTCGTTTCGTTACTTAGGTAGATGGGAGCGTACGTCGTTTCCAACTTTTACGTTAACGTGACTCGACGTTTCTGTGATTTCTAGATGCATTCAAAGTTTCGTCGAAATAACTTTCTCATTCGTAAGTAATTACTTTTAATATGTTTCTAGAAAACGCGACAGACTACTAGCGTTATACAACATACATGTAGTGACTTGTCTTTTCTATATTGTTTAGAACTGACAGTCGACAATAATAAGATGGGTAGATCTCATTAAACACTCTTTTGTAGTGGGTACATTACGTAGGTATCGTATCATTACGTATCATTAAAATATTATGTTTCCATAAACAATATGTACATATTAATATAGCCTTTAAATTACTTCATAGTCTGGTATAAATCGCTTGAATTCGTGTCTGTAATTGTGTAATTTTGTCTAACGCTACCTTTGAAAAGTAGCGTTAGACAAATTAAGTTACCACAAACTGGGAGTACGGTAAATGGTGATGTATACTGTTAAACATCTGCAATAATATCTCTTTCACAAAAAATAACTTCATATGTAAGAAAACTCCCTCTCAAATATTACCAGTTAGGAGTACTTACACTTCGTCTAAAAACATTTCACTCCAAATGGAGCACTATCAAGGTAACTAAACTCTAGCAAGATTCACTGCAAAGATTTTAGCTTTAAATCATCACAGCTTTCTAATTTCCGATTATGTTTCCTTAAACATTTAAAAAAATTGGTTCTTGTATCAAAATACGTGCCCTCTATTATTTAAACCAGTTCTTTCTGAATTATTTATGGTGCAACCAAAAATAAATCGACTCGGTACCAATATTTATAAAGTAATCTAATAAACGACATATACTGAAGTTAGTTATGAATGGTAATAAAATTATGATGCCAAGTCATAAAGTTGAACGCTCCCCTTAAAACTCAATTTGGTAATTATTATAAAACAAAATTAATATCGAAGAATGAAAGTTATGGTCGGAAGAAAATTATTGATTTAGTGGGCCAAGTTATAAAGTTATTCGATCTAATTTAAAACATTTTCACTTTAATTGATCGTGCCTCGATCTAAAAGTATTATTTACGAGCTGTGCCACGCGGTGTTACGCGCGTAAATCTCGATTACCTGGGAACTCCGGTATAAAAAATAGCCTATCTGACGCCTTATAAACTCTTCTATTTTCCAGCAAAAGTCATTAAAATCGCTTAACCCGTTGCTGAGATTAGCCTGGACAAACAGTAAGACAGACAGACAAACAGACAAAAGTTTAAAAAACTGTTTGTGTTTTAGTATCGTGTAAATAACTATAAGCACTTTAAAAAACACAGTCAGTTTGAAATCGCAGACAGACACAATTTTATTTATATATAGGTATAGATTATGATCAAAGTAATTTAAATTTTACTGTGGGGCCGTAGGAAATCAATAATTCTTAAATATTTCAACGTTTATTAGTAGGTCAATGATCACTAGCCGGATTTTACTGTCGCATGGCAATAGGCTTTATGCGGCGTATAATTTACATTATAATCTCTTAAATACTGAAATAAAACAGAAAAATATTTTCTTAGATAATAGTCAAATTCACAGTTTTAATTTTGCTTTACTACGATCATTATTCTATGTTAAGATTAAAAATAAACCATCTTCTTAAAACACAGCACTGTAATAAGGGCTGGGTAATTATGAGCGATGACAGTAAAGTATAAGAAATCATCTTTTTACTTTCCGCAAGGGGACCTCGTCGACGTGCAAATTGTTCTTTGTAATCTCCAACGCCTTAGTTATCCTGTGGAGAATGGTGTAATTATGAAATGTTCCCGTTACGAGCTGGCGCACCTGTCTCTAATATTCGTTTTAAGCTACCAAGATATATCGCACCTCGCATATAAATTCTTTTCTCAAAATAACGTTCAATCGGTGATACGTTACACAACTGATAATTGTGTTGTACAAATCTACTTCAGGAATGTGGTCTATCTACATATATGTTGATACCTATACGTTGCATATCAACGATCAAGGATGACTGAAAATGACACACAACTGATATAGTATTGACATTATTGTAGGAACTCCAATAAAACAGTTGCCAAGTAATATAACCTAAACTTTGGCTTTGTAAGAATCGTTACGTTTATCATAGTAAACATGTATTTTCTTTCAATAATCATAATTTGTTATTTTCCAAGGCTGCTCTGGTAGGGCATAAAGATACATTGTGAATAATCCTAAACCAACAGATGAAACATAAAGCTTGTACTTTTGATATAATGAAAAAATAACATGTGTAACTCGTTCGCTCCCAGTTTACTTGTGTGATGAAACAGGGTTTACTTACGAGGATATTATTTTCGTCTATAAACAAATAACATGCCGTAGTAATATAACTTATATAGATTCATTTTCAATAGAATACTCGTAATACAAAATTGTCGAAAAATCGTACAAAATTTTTTTTTATCTGAGAAAATATGAATATCTATGCATGTTATACTGTTTTTTTTTAAATCAGAACTTTACAATGACAGAGACTGTAGCATACGATAGGTAATAACTGTTTTAGTGGTTACGTTATAATTTACCATTTGTTAATCCGATAAACATTAGTAAACAGAGTCGGATGTATGTAGATTTCAGTATATTGGGGTATCATCATTTTTGGCGCGTCCGGGTATTTTATATTAACACTTGATTTAATAAAAATCGTATAGGTACTGCCAATAAATTTAAACACACACGAAAAAAAATGTTTTCTATTAATTATCTCGTCAGATAAAGTAATTTGATGAACACAGTTATTTACGCATAAATCTATCGTATGTATTTTATATTAATTGGAACAAAAGTAACATTCGTTAAATTTTTCATATTCAATAATTGAGTCGTGGTAATAAAATGATGATTTGAACGTCGATTATAACGCAGAAAGCGTTCAGCTGAAATCCAATAAAATTTTAATATAGTACGAGCTTAGCATAATTTCTGAGTGTTCGCGCTGTAATGTATGTGTATTTGAATGCACTAAAGGGATTTGTGTTCAGGTTTGCGGCATAATCTAATATTAAAGTTACCGAATTTCCCAAATACATTCATAAACCTCGGTGTTATCAACTGTCCGTAGTTCTGGTGACTCTAATAAGGTCACAAGTTCACTCCGAATGTGAAATGTTAGGGTGCAATTTAGTAGAAATATGGTATATATTTACGATTAGGTTTCTTATCTGCAGTCGCGATTTATAATTACCTAACAACAATGTTATTTATTTATTTAGCTATGTACTGAAGTATGCCTCAAACCTTTTTTATTCGCACATTCAATGACTAATTAACTATCAAAGTTCAGCTTAATTTAATGTTAATGTACTTTTAATATGGTGCACAAATTTTCACGTACATCTTAAACTTGAAAATTTTCATTAAAAATAGTACAAAATAATAGTCAACAGTTGTTTACTATTCTAATTTTAATAAGACGTTATAATATTGACGTAAAATTGCCTTTGATTTTTTCAAATTTGGAAGGTATGTGTGTAACTGTAGCTACTCTAGCAGTCCACGAAATATTTTTTTCTATTTTAAGATTTAAACATATTTTTTTCCATATTTTTTTTTATAATCATGCTAAATATCTGTACATTTTAATTTTTTATTCAATATTAAATAGCAAACGTAAGACTATTTAGAGGATGTCTTAAAGTACTGATATCTTCTCTAGAATTATATAATATTCTATAGTTATAGTTTTCGCGTAAATACAAACTATTCTGGAAATGTAAATATATCCATAAAATTTCATTAAAATTGATTTAGGTACATAAAAATTACCTTATCTAAAATCATGAATTAAGAATGATTTGATGATTTTTCTCGTAGAGAAGGAGACTTGTAGTTTTCTCTATCAAGTCACTCAATTGTGGACGGTAGAGTAAAGAGTACCGTGTATCTACTGGTTGTTCAAATATGAACATTTAACTTGACTTAATACTCAATGCTATATGTTACTGAACGAAGGTAGTTGTTGTTGCACCTTATACACTAAGAGTTGTAATACAATTTTTATAGATAGTTCATCTTTCTGCAATGCGAATGGAGTTGACAGGCCGCCCGGATACTGAATTTACACCGCTGCTCATATATTTTTTGTGAGGCGAGTAAAAATTCGAATATTTGTACTATCATTAATAATACTAGTATACGTATATGCATAAATAATTCATGTGTGTGAATTATGATACGCAGCCACACCCAATACAATAGCATCTACGTATAGTAATAGTAACCAACTGTAAGTGGGTTAAGTAGATCTATTCCTTTTGTACGAATTTAGCTTAGTAAAATACGTAGTAAAATTTATAAAGCATTATTATAGAGTCGTATGTCTAGTCTAGATTTAATTGCCAGATAGCGCTCAGGGAGGTTTCATTTAAAGAAAATCAGACACTTAGATTTAATTATCGCTCGCCTCTCGCTTATTACAAATTAATCTACGTACCTAATTAACGTAAATACTTATGAGAGGGTACATTACGTTTTTATATATAGAAATTAAATTATGTACTCGGTCTAAATACCAAACATAATTTGTGTGGAGGACCGCGCGCGATAAGCATTTTCTAGTGATGAAGAGCGTATGTAATTAGTATCAAGTCGTTATCATTAAATAACAGTTCGCTTAAACTAAATTGACGAATTATTAACAGGAATATTTTAAACTTCCTAACGGACAAGATGGCCACAAACTGGTATGCGTTTATCTGCAGTGAAACAGTTTAGGTGAGTATTCGGAAGGCAAGCAGGTTAGCGTTGTGGTAAATGGTGTTGTTAATGAATAATAATATAACCATATACCCAGATTTGTCTGATATGCTCCAGAATTGTTACGAAAAAATATAAAATGATTCGTTAGTATTGTTAAAACATTGAGATGTTGTTCGGCTAGGCCAGTTCGTTTTTAGAAGTCCAAAATAACAAGGGCTAGCCAGTGTTATCTTAGTCATCTGACGTATCTAACTTTTCTATAGCACCCCAAAAATATTTAAAGAACAGGTGCGCTATCACTGATCGAATATTAAAAAGTTTATACAAATGAGAGTAGTATAGTTTTGTTTAGATGTATTTCTTAGTATATATAAAACCGTCTTTGATCACAGTGCGTCTAGTAGGTTGTATGTTATACGATCGATGTAAAGTAATCCCCATAGAGCACGATTGCCCTCAGCGGACTAAGTGAGCTTATAAGGGCCCTACAAGCGCGCTTAGTAGCTACAAAAGACTTATGCTGGCTTCGCGTAATATTATGTGTTTTTTTCAGAAATAATTTTCGAAACATAAATGAGCGATGTTTTATTAAAAAATATCACATATTTCAGTAAAATAATATTATATTCACATTATCACTTATATTCGTATTGATATATTGCTAGATTGACATATTATATTTTTAAAGTTGTTATTAATTTCTCCATTGTTGTTTCATTCAGTAAAATAATAAGACTGTTCCATGTACCACATGTGTATGTGTAAGAATATTTTCCTGTTACCGTATATTAAATTGATATTGGTGCAACTTTATTAAGCGCTTTGATTAAACACAAACCGAAACAAAAAGTAACAAAGCATTTTGAAATGTATTTTAAATAGCACACGAGGGGCGTTTATTTTGTTTCATTCGCTTTATTCATTGTTAAAACAGATTTGTTATTTCAACAAAGTCATTTTGTCACGTCGTGTGAGAGTCTAACGTCCAGTTTCACGTTGCTAGACAACGTGTTTTGTGTGAAAACTTGACTATAGCTACCAATAACAAAACTTATTTTATCGCAGACAAACAGACGCTCGTCCGAGATTAATATGGCTCCATTCGTATTTTAAAAACAACTCGGTTTTATTCTGTGAAGTGTAAAAATACAATCAATATGGAAAGTATATTGTTTCGCTTTTTTTCTCGTAACCTACTTTTCATGTAAGCTTCCTATCATTAATAATAATTATTGTTATTAGGTAGTGCGCCACAAACAATATGCTGTGAGTGGTTCGCCCTATATATCGAGTTCAAGGTAGTATTCCGTGACTATTGCACACTAGTGACAGGGGACATTCTGAAAAACAAAGTTCCTCGATTCCTCTTGGGTTTTTTTGTGATTATTACGTAATAGAAATGTAATTCTTTTATGCGAAGAGAGTATCAAGCGAACAGGCAGCAGATACAAGAGGCTGCTCCCGCCCATGGACATCTGCAATATACCTCGGAAAGTTCTTCTGCTATAGGACTTAGTGCACTTACTTCAGTTAATAATATCTATTAGTAAGAATGTAAGGTATTCAGAACTTGTTGGTATCTGGGTTATAGGAATAGGACATTAGTTCAATAACTACTTGTCAGACCGAAGCCAGTTGCATTACTTAGTGGCTGTGCTTTTCAGAACTGAGATAGTTACTTCTAGTACACATGGGGAGTACATCAACACCCTTCAAACCGAAACGTAAGCTGTTTTAATAATAACTGCTCCACGGTAGAAATGCTCTCGTAGCGGCTATTTAAAGATCGATAATTTAAAAAATCAACCATAATTATATAACCCGCCGCAGTTGTTACAATTATAATTTCAAAATATCATAACATACTTCTATTTTTCGTTTAAACACGCCATAACAGGAAGTTTTTCATTCCCGACTTTATAAAATTTATTTACGTTTAAGCAATACGTATTATTTAAGTAATAAGTGTGTAGCTTTGACATAACTTAAGGCATTTCTATTTAAGAACGTTGATAGAAAGTTCAATTTGATAGCAATATCGACACGTAATACGTAGAACCTGTAATGACCACTCCTATTTTAGGCTGAAATTAAATTACGTCGCGTCGTCGAAGAGGCTTTTTGTCGATGGGTTATTGATATTAGATCGATATGGGTGCGTCAATATCGGTGTCATTAATAACGAGCCATAAATGTGTGTTGGGCTCTGGACAAAGGCTTTCACGCTTTATTGTACACCATCAGGAATGTATTGTGCCTCTCCAAGGCCCAAACGCTTAAAATTTAAACGATAAGGCCTTATGGGAGCGGCCCCACATAAAATCTATGACAGGTAGCTTCAATACGGGCTTTGTTGCAAAAGCAGTAAATTTTATTCGAGTAATAGATACGTAAAATACTTACGGGCGCGGGTATTCTAGCAATAAAGGGAGAGTGAGATGGGTTTCAGAGAAATTGCGATATGTTTTATATGAGACATTTGGTTTTGTAATCAAAACATTAACGGGTCCTTTTAATATAGGAATATTCCATTGCTCTGTTCTTTATATTTACTTTTGGGTTTGACATTTTTGGGTATTTTACTGTATGTTTTTTTACGCATTACTGCAACGGGGCGAACAAAGGTAAGGCACATAAATGCTGTGCGCTGCTAAGAACTCAAACCTAGTCCAATTGTTCAATTCTTTTATGTGTTTAAATACATTAAAAAGAAAATCCGTGATGGAAGGGACCAGCACGTACTAGCGCATATTGATGCATCTTGAGCAGGAAACGCAGCATCTGTGAGAATTAAATGTAAGATATTATATTATATATGCTGTGTGTGTATACATAATTTTCAGAAAAGTCGGTAGGTATCCGATATAAAACCCACACCTAAACATCATAATCCTAGCCTTTCTCGTATTTTCCTTTTGTTTTCTGTGTCCAATGTAATTTAGAGGCATTACTTCTCCATTTTTTATTTTCGCAATTAACGTAGTTGCTCAAAGTTCTTTTACTTTAGTCTAGGTTTTCATTTAATTTTCCTTTGAGTTTATTCGTTTGGCTCGTCGTGAAAACAAAATAATTAGTGACAATTTGTTAATTTTAGATTTAAATTAAATTCTTGAACACGCGATTTCTCAATCCACACGTTTTTCTCAAGTCTCCATACGTTCGGAATAATAGTGATTAAAACAAGTAAAATATATTAGCTCACAAAACTGAAATGAGTATGATTAGCCAAAACAAAACGAACGCACATGTTTCTCCCTTGAATTGGACACGAAATAGAGTAAATAAAACAACCCCAATTCGGTGACGTAATAAAATTGATTGGAGCTAATATGGAACGTAATAAAGCACTAAACTTGTTCAATCAAGCATGTCTAGTGTGAAATCGCTCCGACTAGGAATTTCGTTTCGCTAGCTTTCGCTCGGATCACAGTAAATAAGAAAATTCGCCCGAATTGCGCCGTTAAATGTAATCGAGCGGCGTGGAAAGTATTAAAGAAGCAGACGCTATATTGCATAAGTTAAGATGTTACAATGAAAACTTTGAGTGGAGCAAGTGTGCACAATTTCTCCCCGAATAAGTCTCAACAATCAAGCGAAGTACCCATAACGTAATGTGCAATACACTGTTGCGTTATAGATATGATGTGGAGGATGTCGTGACATTTTAATTTAATCAATACCAACATACGGCTATTGGAATTAACGCAGTTTAATTTGCATCGATGTATTCGTTCATCTTGCGAATTTTCAATAGTGTCCTAATTTAAATGTTCTCTGTAAAAAACAAAGTAAAATATCATCAAGCTCACACAGAAACCGTATCGCAGTAAAATAAACTGCTAGGCCCCGAAACTCGTGTTGTTTGCTGGATTTTATTGTTTTGATCTATATTATTGTGAATAAAATCAAACGTAGTACGTATTCTTTAGCTTAAGACGTATTATGTTCGGGGATCTTTGTTTTTGCTGTTGATGTTTTGCTGGCATTGTAGTGGTGTGCGTTTGTTTCGCTACATTTCGCTACAGAACTCTAGCTACATTTCATTAGTACCCTCCGTTTCCCTCTCGCTCGCTCCCGAACACCAATATTGTTCTTGTGTGTTTATTGCGTTTATGTAAGTAGTTTCACTAATTTATTTTATTGATTCGTACACCTCTAAGTAAAGAATGCAGATCATCGATATACGTAACAAAGTTGTAAGTAAATAGGTATAGGTATAGCTCCTATTAATTGTCTCAACTGTCTAATTTCTTCACTATTACATTATACTTCATGAAATTAAAAGTATTCAACAACTAGAAATATCTTTCATATAATTATTCAGTAAAGTTCTAAGTCGCTTATTAATTTTATTAAGAGTGATTCTAAGTATTTAAAAGCAATGGAGGCTGAGAGTAATAAAATTGTAATTAGTCTTTCGTCGGTGTTAACGATTTTGTTATTGGAAGTCAATTAGCTTTATTGTACTTTTTAAATTTGTAGACGGCCAATATTCATACTGTTTATACTTATTAGAGAGTGTATTAAATTATGCCAATAAAACATATTAAAAGCTTAATTCTATTTCATTCCATAGATTGGTCGATTATATTAGAATAAGCAGTTAATGGAAAAATAATAGTCAACAAAATGTAACACCATGCCTGTTCGTAAACTATCACGGCATCTATTTGTTTAGTACAAATAGACGGATGTATGTATATGGTATACATAAAGTTCGTCCCGGCATCTAATTTCTAGCGCCGAAATTTCAGAGATCTTTCACATTGTAGCGAAATATATAAGCTTACAAAGCGTTAACAAAGTGGTGTAACGTCACGCTGAGAATAGTTACTTTGAAGACTGTCACTCCGTTCTCTAATAATTATGTTATATCGAGAACGCTCTCAGGAATTTGTAAAGTTTTGAACTTTAAACAATCTAGTGTATGTCAATGCGATAAATGCTTTACAATATTATAAATGCAAAATAAGAATTTATTTATAAGGGCCTTTAAATTGACCGTTTTAATATTGTAGCAGCGTTTTTGTCATCAATGTCTCAAGTTCTAATATAGTAAAACGCTTGTGGTTATCATAAGTTTATTCGTATTAATGAGCGTGTTTTTCTATATTTTCATGTTTTATAAAGCAATTTGATTTGATAACCCAGCAAATTAATATACAACTTAGTAATGCATAACATAAGCCGTCAGTTTTACTAATTCATTTTAACTTTTGACGTTTATTACAGTTATTTTCTAGCTAAAGGTACATTAATATTACAAGTGATGAAAATCGTGACGTGTAAAGCAACAGTTGATGACTTAAGTTTTAAAGTTCTGACATTTTCACGCTGACGGGATGACTGTGAACTTGTAAGTTATAACAATGGTAAACTTAATTTGTAATCCCTATGCAATACAATTAAACGAGAAATTTGTAGCATATATTTCGAATATAATTATATACAAATGTAATATGTATAATTATGTATATATATAAACATTTCGGTGAAAGTTACAATTAGGGTTTACTTTACAATATACAATGCACTGATAATAGATTTTTATTATTAATTAGTTTCGGAGGAACCTTTTAAAATATTTCATTTCTATGTCCCGTAGTAAAAAGCCCACATAATCCAGTGTCTCTCCAAAGACACCGCTGTACCATGTAGAAGGACTCCTCCCCGTGATCAAAAAACGGGACCAAATCTTGCTTTTTCGATTTCTTGACATTTTGCTCATGCACTTTTCCGGTCATTATATCCTTCACTAGTTAACCGTGACTGGTTTCTGTCTATGTGTGCGAAATATTGCATATTATGTTACATATAAAGATATACTAAATGTATCTTTTTTGTAACGGAAATAATTATAAGTATCATTTTCCTCCGGGAGTATTGAATTGGTTACTGGTGAAACGATTGAGTGTTGTGTGCTTCACAGGTACTTTAAAATAATGCAAAACTGTATAAATACACAGAATCAAAAGATTATGTCTTTGTGACTATGGATTTTTCACTTGTGTTAGAAAAATTTGCCGACGTTTGAAAATCATTTTTACACAGACAAACGGCAGCAATCGGTTGCGTTTCATTGCTGTAATTGAGATTTACGTAATGAAAATATCAACTGCCCACAGACGGAAAACGTTAAATGAATGAAACAAAAGATGAAAATGTCGGAACGCGGAGGCGATGAGATACGCGGCGATTCGGTCGTTATCTGACAAAGGAGCGACTGCAAAATGGAATAGCGCGTATAAGGAAAAGCGGCAAAGTCATTATAAATAACTCCGCACACACATTTCCTACAGAAAGGAAACACGCGACTAGTTTCAGCCGACCGCTTCATCATGTGTGCGACGCGTGTGGACTTGGGGTGTTAGCGTAGCGTTGAAAACGTTATTTTGAAATGTGAATGAAAACCATACGTTCAACGTGGCTTAAGTCAGACTTACCTTAACATGTATCGAACTAAACACGCAACCTTAGTATTGTTATACATTGCATTGTTTCATCGGTTAAGAATAAGCAACAACAACATACCGTCACGCCGGCTCTTAAACGGGGTAGGCAGAAAGCACCGAGTGCCAAACATCTCTGTCCTTGCAAACCCGATGCGCCTCGTCTACATTCATCGCTCTCTTAATGCATGCACGCTGGTTTCCGAGACTATAGTTAAGAATGATTTCATTAAATCTATTTAAACGTAGAAGAAGTACGTTAGGTTTGTAAGGATGAAAATATTTGGCTCGCGGTGCTATCTGCCTACCCTGTTAAGGACCTGGCATGATGGTATAGTAATAATAATAGCAACAAATTAAATCCTCTGACGATTCGATTTCAGAAATTGAAATTTCACCAAAATTAGAGCATAAATCCATATCATAACCATTCACGACGATAGTGTGTGTAATATTATCGCCAGACCCATTAGAAAGTAATACATTATTGAACTTTGACTTTTAATTATCTTAAGACATCTACTGGTTAACCAACTTCCAAATAGTTTCTGGTTCTTCAATGATGTAAAGTAATTTGATATATAGAAGAACTGTTTGAAATAAATTGCTTGATGTATTTTGTTTTACACAGTTATATACGATATTCCTGGCGGAAGTTGTTCTAAACTGTTTACGATGAAATCTATCAACGATGAAACTCTTTGTTTGATTATGATTAAGTTATGATGGGGATTGAATCAGCGATTGTGTACTAATCAGACGCCCCAAATCGTTTATTAATCAGGTTAAAGCGTTTGGTTGACAGTGACTGTCAGTTTAAGTTGTTTTCGACTGAGCTCAGATGTACCACTTATGAAATATATAAAATATTAATATACACAATGTATTAGTAACAGGTCTGGTTGCCATTCTTTACACAGCTTGATTTTAGAGACAGATCTCGCGAGGGATTGCCGGAGTGAAGCTTTTGAACATGTATGCTGCGCCACGCTTAGCCACGCTGCGCCACACTGCGCAATGCTTTGTCATGCTGTCCATGCTGTTCCAAAGCGGGTTGCCGAACATAAACGTCGATAAATAAACTTATATTTATACATCTATTGAATGGCCTGTGGGTGAAGTGATTAGCGAAACTAGACCGAGCCTTAGGGTAAGTGTTCGATTTCCACCCACGTAACATAGCACCGGTGCTTCTGTATGGGCATAAACTTATCTCTATAAGAATGTATTTAGAAGTCGTACGTGTACGTATTTTAGCATATGTCTGATTGTGATAAGACAATCTCTCTTATATTATACAACAAATGGCTGTTGTATAAAATACATTTTTAGCTACATAATTGATAAAAAATATTTCTGTAATTTGCCACTAATTCGGGTTCGTCACCGAAAATCGATCATGAATTACGATTCAAACAAAATGGCGTGTCTGAGCGGACTTGTACTTTACGCACAGTAAACAATCATTTGCGGATAGCTTGTCTTGTTTGGTTGGCATATTGTTCAACAGACTGTTTACTTGCTTATAGTTGCAAATCCACGAAATTTAATTCAACTCATCGAAGTGAAAAGTGGGCGTAGTTATTTAATTGTAACTGCTAAACTTATTAATTTAACAATAACAACTCCGTTTATTCACTAATAACTTTAAGTTAAATAGCAATTGAAATTATTTACTGTTTGGGAAGATTTTTGTTTTGAAGAGATTAAGCAAGTTCTAGACAGACGTAATATACTTTTTAATTTGTTAACGTCGTTCCAAGAAATGTGAAACTATAAACGTTCCTCAGTTTTTCACAAACGGTTGAGACATTTTATATTACATCAAAATTGTGTTTAAACGTATCAAAAACTTCTTTGTGGAATTTATCATTATAAATGAGTTCAAAAGGAATCTGGATTGCTCATTTTCAGTAAAAAAGATAAAATTAAATCTTTAAGCATCTGAAAATTGAACATTGCAAAAAAAGATTTATTTATAAAATGTAAAAGATTTATTATGTTGTTGATGTTGAATGTGACAATTATAATACAGTAGGTAGGTACTGGTGATTTAATAATTTAATAATGTTAACAGATTTGGACTACTCTTGGCAAAAACCGCTCAAGCTGGTTGGTAAGTAACCATAAATGAACGGTTTTTTTCAAGTTAATAAAATATGACCATGTCTATTCTAGTTGAAGAGTAAACACAATTAACAATTTTACTCATAATATGTGTCTTGTAGAATGTAATTGTGTTTAGTTATATAACTACATATTACTATATACT
>DWDX01001598.1:0-18000 GCA_018245675.1 Agara michaeli | reverse complement strand
TACGTTTAAGTCCCACAATGGAATAGGTGGTGAGCCTATTGCCATGTACCGGGCACACATCCAGACTCTGAGTCACTACTAGAAATTCTAAGTTAGAAAAATCCAACAGTACCCAGCCCGGGATTTGAACCCAGGACCTCCCGATCGGCAGTCGCGCTAGCATCCGCCCGACCAACGAGGCAGGCACCTATAAAATCACATCGCTAACAATTAGGTGGCCGGTATATTTTTTATATCGTTATGCGTATTGACTTTCGTATCTCTGATCTTTGGTCTTATAGCATTCTCTTTGATACGGCTTTTACACTCCCCTATATCGTCTTCGTGTGTTTCCGGTTTTCTCCTTGTCTATTTATAGAGATGTGGTTATAGAGATTGAATTTTTTCTCTAACAAATTCGAATAATCTTTGCCTTTCAATCGTATGCTACAAAAATAATATCGTATTTCTATTTATAAATATTTGCAGCATCTTGTTGTTCTTCTACTTTTATCGGTCATCTTCGAATGGTATCGTTGCTTGAATCCTTAAACATTTGAAACAGTATAGTTCAGCGTGAGCACTGAATGATGTACACTTGATTGTGAAAACGATGATTGAGTAAGCATAATACTATTGTCCTAGATGCGTTCTTCTTTTCCTGTCTTTTATATAGTGTGAGTACATGTGGCCGCTGTTGCCGTGGCAAATGTATACAGTAGATGATGCATTATTATTCTATTATTTGAAGTTGAACGAACACCACGTGCCGCCACTTGACTTCAGCATCTGAAACAAAAGGTTTACCGTTAGCCTGGTGGAGGGATTTTGAATTACGCTCGAAGACACTAATAATATAGATAAAGATTTATTAATTATTATTTTGGGCATGATGTCTCGTAGTTACAATAGAATGTAGTATATTTTAATTTGTATTATATAGTGCTCTTCATTCCAGCTCACATATTGTGCAAATTTTAATTTGTGAATATTTAATTTAACTAAATTTATTAAAGTTATTGATAAAATTAATCATTTATTACTTGTAAATTTTTCTAGTAAAATTATTGAACTAAAAAGTCTTTGTTGTTCGACAATTGTATGGTGAAAGCGTTTGTTTGCCACTCCATATACATATATACGCGCACGTCTTCGCTCTAATGTCTTCGCGCTCCACCCCCCTCCCCTGCCTGCCGCCCCGCGGTCGTGTAAGTCTTATGAGGAGCAGCCTGTATATTCCAAGTTATTTAAAATATAGCCTCACGGTACATTGCACGTTAAAATGTAGCGCCCCACTGTAATTTACATCGACGGTACTATCACAAGCTTAGACAGTGTCCTATTTTGTATCTTCAATCTCATATTTAGTTGAAATATCAATCAATTTTTAAACATGCCTTTGTATGTATATAAAAAACTTACTTAAAACTTTCTTTTTAATTAATGATTTTTATAGTTATTTTACTTGATGCAGTGTGTGTATATAAATATCTTCTAAATATAAGTAATATATTGCAACAATATATTATGTACTTATATGTATGTATGTAGACGAAGCGCGTCGGGTTCGCAAGGACAGAGATATTTGGCACGCGGTGCTTTCTGCCTACCCCGTTAGGCATGATGGTGTGTTGTTGTTGTTGTTTTACATGTATGTTTATCAGGTGTCCGGTTACTACAACACACACATTCACTTGCCTAATCTGTAAACAGACAAACGTGTGTGGAATTGCCTCAGCTATTATGATTATTATACTTAACTTCATTAATATAAGCCTGAGCGTTTCCCAGACGCTCGTGGAACAAGATATGAGAAAGATAAATATTTAGAAATAACGGTACAAGATAATGACCAGTTTTCGTGAGAATATATTATCACAAAGACGTAACCCCAAATCGGATGCTGGGATTCTCGTGGGAACGGACTGTGAAGGGGTTTCTTTGACCTAAGGTCAGCACTAGCGGTTCTGGCGATAGTTAAGGGGACGCTTTTCGGATTTTTAAAGGAATGCTCAAGAAATGTTGGATTTAAGAATAAACCTGTTTATTAAGAAGACGTTGCCATGTAGCGATGCTGGAAATCGCCGTGGGAATTGGCTGTAAAAGGGTTTCTTTGACCTAACGTACCACTAATCTTTCTATCGCTCAATCAAGGGGTGTTTTCCACCCAGATGGCTTTGGAAATACATATGTTTTGGTGGCTATAAAATATAATAAATATAAATTATTTAGGGTTATAAAAAGATGTATTTTAATGTAGTGTTAGAAAATTATACTATATTGTGCATATTACCAAGTAATCACTACATACAATATATATAATAATTAAAAAACAATAGTGAGAAAAAGTTTGTTTACGATTGTTTCCACCATGAAATAAAGGGGTAGGTGAGTTAGAATTGGTCGCAACTGGCCAAGTAGCTGACCGCGTGGGTCACGCGGGTTAGAACTTTGACCGGTGGGTCATTTTTGCGCAACGAGTTTTGAAGGGTTGAAGTTTAAAACTTTATTGTTCGTTATTCTATTATATTACTTTGTCAGTAGCTCCATGTCCCAATTTTGTTATATATATTGATTTTGGGACATACGAGTACTAGTTATATCATACATATGCTGTGCCAGTTCGGAGGCTTAGTATATTATGGAAGTGTAATTGATTCTAAATAAAGTTTCCTTCAGAAACATGAGAATTGATGTCAGATAAATTGAACTAACAATATTAATTGTCCGTATGTATTATTAGAAGATCTAGATTTTAGCACAGTCTAGTTTATCTGTACACTGACAGTGGTGCAGATGTGACCAGTTTAAATAAGAGACTTAGTGAGCTAGTGGACGATAAATTTTCAAGCAATTCTGACTTAATCGTTGAGAACGAAGTGCTTGGATATTTCTCGGGACCGCGATCGATACTAGGGATGGTCAACCTTTCGCGAAGAGTATGTCCCTATTTAGTTAAGTGTATTATATCGGCCTGTGTACGAAGTACCTAACGAAAATGTCGTGTTGCCCATGAAAAGGTTTATGTCATTGAGTGACGATATAGAAGAAAAGTAGTTTCAAAACATCAAGACGTTATAGAAATTCTTTTTTTTAAAAAGAAACAAACAACAAACAAGAAAAAAGAACAAAACATCAAGACGTTATTTAAATTCTTTTTAAAGTTTTGTGTTTATTTAAATCTTACATGTGTGTCAACTTTCATGTAAAAATTTAGTAATAATAAATGCTTAAGTATTATAGTTTTACTTTCGTGTTTTATATTAGTACGCCGTAAAAGGCAAAACATGGCTTGAACTAATAATTCTGTACCTTCTTTGTCTGTATCCAAATTTGTGCAAATAAACGTCTTTGTGTTTGTCTTTGTTAAATTTAAAAGTGCTTCGTTGCTATTGGTATTCAAATTATATCGTACAAAATTTAGTATAGCTACAAATTCGTTTGATTAAAAAATGTATAAATGATTTACAAAGAATTATGACGTCACTTATAATATATAACTGTTATGAAGTACATATTTTATATATTTTATTTTTATCTTTTGTAAATATGTATAGTTACATTTTTACAAATACACCTACTTACAGAACAAATTTTAATAAACCGATATGAGATTTAAAAGTAGGGTATATAATAAAGTATTATCGTAACATTATATTATGAATGTATCGTTCACCAAATACTAATCAGAGTATCATTTAATTTAACGACCGTTGAAAAGACTCGGTATTTCGTATTACGCTCATAGGTGGTGACACATTAAAATGTTGCGTACCCCAGCGCTATAGTTTATACGACTCGGGCTCGAGGCATTGTAATAAAATCTTTATGAATATTGTTTTGGCGCTATAAAAGATAAGGCGTGCCAAACCACTCGTGGACTGTAATTCTTCGGCCTGCTTCATTGCACGGACAATTGTACCGTTAGCTATGTAAGAAGCACTGTTCATTGAACTTACGACTATATATAACCATAAATTATAGAGCAATGCAATGGAGATGTGATTTTTGTGCATCTGTACCAATATATAAAAATGTTTACGATTGCTAATAATTTTATATCTATGTCTAATCTATACATAGATAACCTATAAAGAAAATCTGAGAATTATAGAAATAGTTAGATATTAGTGAGGTAAGTGATCTTGCAAAACAACACAACACAGGCTCAAAGATATTATATTAGTTTGGAATTTAATATCACCCAACAATATATCATACATTCATAAAGGCGTAGAATTCTAGATCAGGCATAGATCTGATTATATCAGCTATAGCTTGCAGTAATTTCATCTATATTTTTTTCATTGCGCGCCCATGGGGTCTCGCGAGTTCCTTGTCCTGATGGATAGTAACCCATTAATGTCCAAATATTTTTTTACATAAGAATGTTATCGAAACTAAAAATCTATGTATGGAACGAGTATGGCCTGGAATGTTAATATATCTCAATATAATTGCTCCGTAAGATAAAGATTATTTTAGATATAAGAATACCTTTCGTAGATATTCGGTCGCTCGTAAGGACGCACATTAGATGGCATTACTAAAACAATACTCGGCGAGATAGTTGAACTGGAAAAGCAGATTTATATTACGACTGAACTAAGATCATAAAAGTATACTGTACAGACCCGAGTATTAATATCAAACCATTTATCATAACCACCCCCTCACCCTCGTCTTTTGTGTAAGAAACGCCCGTACCGTCGAGCAAACAAGTTGCGACAGCGAAAACTGTTCGAATGTTCGCGGCAACGGCGCAACTTGTACGCCGCTATTCTTAACTCGGCCGTTCGGCGATGGCTCTACGAAAATTAGAAAATTGTACCAACGAACGAAATTTAACCGTAACACAAACACATTCGGTCGAGTTCAGAATGACACTTGTTCGCGATAGCGACGCGAAACCTCAAAGCGAATTGTGCTGTGCCCGTATAAAGATTAAGTTTGTTTTCAAGTGTGCGTTGCGCGAGCAGTTTGCCGGAAGGGTAGAGTCGTAAGGAAGTTCGACGATTATGTTTAGTCAGCGCTGGCTGTGTAATGGAAAGGAAGTAGGAATTGGGGCCTGTAAGATGCGGTCGTATAAGGCGGCCATTCGTGTTTCGCCCCCCTAGTCGGGGGGGCGCTGGGGGAGGGACGATTTGTTTGTTTCTAAGGTCCACAGCTGCGGGTTGGATTTAAATTTCGCACTCGGAACGCTCTTTGTCCGTAATGTCCTTCTCAGTTGCTTGACGAGGTGCCTCTTTATAACTTTAATTGAAGTGCTCTGTAAATTGTTTTGAATTTACAGCGTCAGCTTACACACATTTTCGGGATAAGAGTGTTCGAGCACAAAAGGTTGCCGCTCAAATAAATTCGAAATTCTCCAAACGTTAAAGTAACGAGATAAAGGTGTACGCGGTACATATTATATAATCGTTAAATAGAATAGATTATATAGACTTAAAAAAGTCTAACAGAAAAGCTATTCATCCTTGCCTTTAAGAATCCAAAGTATTTAACTAAACTTGATCGGATATAGGGTAAAAAAGCACAGTGCAAATTAAAGTTGTGTTTCCTATTTATCGTGGAAATGGAAGTAATTTTACATTATATAAGATGAGTGAATGTTAACCTCACTTTTACTAAAACATATTTGTCGGTCATAAATTTCATATCTCGCCAACTATTCTGAAACGAGCCTTGGTAGAAGTTTGAAAGTAATAGTTGGCTATACCGTAACCGCGGAGCACGAATATAATAGCCAGCAAGAGAGCTGTACTTGTACATTAATAGATATAGATCTAAGATTAAACTAGAAGCAGATACGATACGCGAGTGCTGATTCACGTGCGGTTTTTTAAGAATTGTCGAACAGACCAAAGCGTTTTTGTATCGAACAACTGAACAATTTCAATATTCGCTACTTAAGTGTAATTATGGTATGAAAAATAAACTTTCTATATTTTTCGGAGACTGGAATAGATATATAACACGAATATTGTTTTCGACCCTTTTATTGGTCGACTGTTGGATCGGATCTCCTCTCATAGTAAACGGGTTTTTGGCGACAGTCTATACTCTGGCGAAGTGCAGATTGGTAGACTTCACACACCTCAGAAAATATTATACACTTTATAACATCTCTAAAGAGTGCAGGTGAGTTCGCAGTCAAACGCATGTCTATCGCTCAATAAAAAGAAAAAGGTTTTCCTTCGTCTTTATAGCAAACGATATTCAAATTCGAAGTTATAAAACGCATGTGAATATATTAAAATGGAACTTTGGCCGTAAATCAAGTATTCATTACATAAAGAAGCAATAACTAGTTGAAGGCATAGACAATATCCTCGCCGCTGGCCGCTCGCCGCGGTACGTGGAGTATCGGGGAAACCATCCAAGTTTTAATGAAAACGCCCTCTGCAAACAACTCGTCCTACGTTATACAGAATATCTATAACACTTGTGAATTGCTCAGGCTTCGTACACGTTACCTTAGGTTTAAGTTATTCTTCACGAACACCAAATTCTATTAGCTTTTCTAAGTATTTGCCATTTACAATTTTTTTCTAAATATCTTGTAAAAAAACTAATCGCATATTTTGATGACTATTTACTCAAACTCAATAAAATGAATATTATTTGATAACTGCCTTTCTATCCGGTGTTGCGATAATTACGTGCACATTTTGAGTATATCAAAATTAAAGTGAATAATAAAGCTATTGACTGACTCGTGGGTTCAGTGGCTAATTAGCTAATTACCTTGAAAGCTAAACCAGAAGTTGCAGGTTCGATTTTCACCGTAGACAAATATTTATGTTATGATTATAATTTCATACATGTATTAATTGGCTATAAAATTGACATTTTATTTAGAAGATATATGTACTGTGTGTTCAAAAAGTATCGCGAAAGTTTTGCTTACAGTTTTCTTCGATTGCAGTTCTGCCACAGTTCTTGCCACAGGATAGAACGGTGAATAAGGAATATATATGTGTAATATATATGTATATTATTTGGTGTTTTATAACGGGATCGGCCTAGTTTAGAATGAGACAAGGGCACGGCTCATCGTAATACATAGTATTATTTCGTAATAGAATTCTAGACTAACGGACTGACCATAAATAGGATTAAAAAGTGTCTTTACATAAAAACGATACCTACCTTTTGCTGTCATCATTGTGCTACATATTTCATACACGTTCATATGTATAGGGAAATAGTTCGTATACGCGCGTGGCCGGTTAGAATTACCACAAGATTACTGTCATTCTTTAGGGCTGGGTGGCGGAAAGTATCACGTAAACTCGTATTTGTAAGGGTCACGGAGCTCTTTGTACTTTAATACGGTAGCGAGCTTCTTCCACCTTTTAAATACTGACACACTATCTTTATCGATGTTAGTAAGACGGCAGGAGGTATTAATTTTTGTGAAACGGAACAAATGCAATTCATTATGATTCTGTTTCAATAAAATGGATAGTAAAAAAACAAAGGATCGTGTAATGTGGTGTTTAAAGAGGCTTGGGTCCAACAATAGATATATCATGATGTTGGTGTTGGTGATTTTAATGTTATTGTTCATGATGACGATATTTCTGTGATGTGTTATTTTAGTGTTATTTTTAATTCGCTGTGGAAGTACATATTCGAACATTTATTTGAAAGGTTCGTTAAGTTTGAAGTATAGTAATACCCAAATGTTATATATGTACATATATGTAAATTATTTACACTGCGTGAAGGATAGGTCGCTGATGCCTAAATTAAAAGAATATTTGGTTTCGGTAAAATACCGCGGCCGATGGCAGAGCGAAGCGAAAAATTGAAAATTGGCGCGCGGGGGGCGGTACGAGGGGTAAGGACGAAGCTGCTGCGGCCCAGCCGTCCGTTCGGAAATGCGTTCCCTGTGACATCGTCTTCGACTTTATTTATTTAAAAATTTACAAAAAACAATTTAAATATTGGTCGTGCACACAATGCGTATCCTTCATTAAAACTTAAGCTTTCACAAGTAGAATTCTGGAAGAAGCCCTAACGTTTCGTAAACGTATGAAACTTACAACTTGCCGCTCCATTAAATAGTTCGTTAAAATTGTAGCAAAATATCTGTGTAAAAAGCTATTCGGCAAATTGCTTACTATCATTCAAAGCACATGTCGACCGCAAGTTGTTAACCGTTTTGCTCACAATTTCCAGGCTAGGGTTTTGAGCCTTCACGGGCGAGTGGAGGCTCAGGGCCGCGGGTACACTCAAGGAAATTGGGTCATTTGTCCCTTAGTTCCAACTTGTGCTTGCAAGTTTTCACTGTATTGATTTTTGTTACTCTTCAGCTGTTTCGTTCGGTAATGAGAACGGATTCAATTTAAAAAGTAAACAATGTCAGAAGTACCTAAATTATATCGAATGTAGATACACTACGAGCCTTCTTAATTCGCTCAGTATAAAAAACGATTATAGAAAATGACAACACTGTTCCATTGCCCTTGAGTTTGAGCTATTTTTATACAAATCGTCATAACAACGCTAGGTGGCACTAATTTACGACCGTTTCAAAGCTGATTTACGTTACTTATTATGGATATGATATAACGCGAAATAATTTGAAATCAAAATATCTGGCGTACGTCTAAAATAATATAACTTTAGTCCGCAGAATTCTCTCGGTATGTATCGATCGCGACCCTTGCGATATTTCTCTACGGGTGCGAACTAATACCATTAAGTTTAAGACCTGCCACCCCGAATGAGATTTTCGCCCTCTTATCAGCAACCACCCGCATCTGCGTTCACCCTCAAAACGGGTCTTCCCGCCTTAAAATCGGGGGTGAACCACCTCCTCATTATTAGCAACGTCAATCTAACGTAGCCTAGACCAATATTGTTATTGATATTAGTTAGAAACCTTTCACTGAACCTTACCATTTAAACATAAATCTACGAAATTGTAATGCTCATAAATACGTCATAAATATCATAAAACAAAATCTTTTTTGAACGCGACGTTGAAATACGGCAAGTTTTGTAAATCTACGCTTTCCCAATAAAAGATTTTTAGAAGTCGTTACGTTACCAAAGATACTTTACTACATGGCCTATGGGCTTAGTGGTTAATGATCCTGACCATTGAGCGGAAGGTTGTGGGTTCGATTCCCAGTCAGGATAGTTTTTGTGTAACGTATGACAGTGTTTATTCAGTGTCTGAGTATAGAATTATTTTTAATCAATGGTACAGTCCCAAATATATAGATATGCGTATTATAACTTCAATATATTAATGGCAGCCTAGTGGTTTCGGTTTCAGTCTCCTCGACAGGACTGGGTTCAAATCCTGACAAATACGATATGACTTCACAATGTGACGTGCGTTTTATAACTTAAAATGTAACTAGCAGTTGCTATACCTGTAAAGGAAAACATCTTTAGGAAACCTTCATAGCTTAGAGATGTTATAAGGTATATGTCTATATATACTTATAACATTTTCTGAGGCGTATGACGTCTACTAACCCGCGCTTGGCTCAAAGGTTCATTATGAGAAGCGTTTAAAAGTCGAACCATAAAAGAGTTGAGGATGGTGTCCAATTTTTAAACATCACCCAAATAGTTGGTGCTTCGAACGGTCAGTTTTAACAGTTTTACAAAACGAGATATAACTATACGTTGCAATCAACAACGTTTAAACAATTTACAGAGTTTGTAATGATTATTTCTATTTCTTGATAGCGAAATTTCTTAGTTTATTGACAACTTTGTGTAACGGACACAATGTTACCGACATAACGTATCTGCAACTGTAACCTTCTGTCTACTCCATTAGGGACCTGGCGTGATGGTATAATAATAATATTTAGGTCTCTATTTTGACGATAATATAACTAGTACAATTAAATAATTATACATATTGCACATACTGACTTATTTTCTTAATACTGTTATATTTCTTATCGTTAACGTAATCAAATGAACGAATTTACTAAAACTAATGAACTGAATAAGAAATAGGAAGACAGCAGTGAAAAAAGCATTAAATTCGCTAAGCATTTGTGAGCATCTGATCTAATTGGGACTTCGACCGTGACATTTCATTGGACATAGCATTATTAGATAAAAACAAATGATTGACTCGAAGAAATACAACTCTTTGCAGCACCTCATAGAACGGTGCCTACATAATTAAAACATGTCACATTAATAAAACTAAATCACGTCTAAAGTTTTGATTCACTCATTCCATTAGATACGTGCACCAATAAATAAGCGGTCTTGAATTACAAGCGAGCACAAAAGCAAACTACGACCCGCTCTCACGTATCTTGTATATTATTTACGTGTAAAATATTACCGAAAGTTGGGCGCCACTGGCGGTAGTTAAGGAGGAGTTCCGATGAAATATGTCTTAGGGGGGCAGGGTGTTTCGTGGGGGCGCAAATTAAGGACGGAGCCTTAAGCGGGCAGCCTTGGTCGATGAGAAACTTATTAAAGGGGTGAAGCGGGAGGGGGGCTGCTAGACTTGATGTGTCTAATTTTAAGTTGAGTTTTTAGTAGTGAACTGTGATGGGACTTTTCATTACTTTGTTTCGATTAGCTGGTGTAGTTTTAATGTCTCAAGTTTATTTGAAAAAAAAACATTTAATAATATATGAATACGCTTGAAAATGTGCGTTGCTATCTATGCATTTAAATATTTTTTGTAAAACCGCATTAACCTTTCAAATGCAATAGTTATTTTGTTTGTTTGTTTCTAAGGTTTTCACGACCGGCTGATAAAATTTGCTACGAAAAATAAGCTAATTTTATTCAAAGTTTCAATTTGTAACCTGTCTGATGTAATCAAGTTTGCTGTTACTGATGCAATACAAGAATGATTATCAGGTTTCGAATAGAGCAGAGCCTGGGCTTATATATGTGATTGTATTATATGTGAAGTCCTGGGTGTGGATTGAACCCACAACCTCAGCCTCAGTATTTAGGATGAGGGGATTAGGATGAGAACAAGCTCAGCGAGTAAGGGAGCAGCCGAACACTAATACATTCAGGCAAAGTTTCATTGCTATCAGACTATCCATCTATGTATTATCGGATAGTCTGTAATTGTATGTAATTTTATACACCGATTTTCTCTGTCACGCACACAAATACAGTAATACACTTACACACGCGTATTCCCCAACTTCCAATGTAAGTACATATAACATAACGGATATGTGATACCTTTCATCTCATCCATTAAGTACGATATTACGTAAGCCGCCAACGGTAATATTTCACGTCTATAATAAACATATAATAGACATTGAAGCTAATGAACTTGTGAGAACACAAAATTATTTATGTCGCAACCAATATTTTTTATCTGGATGTGGAAAAATTAATGTCTCTATACAATCTATATCGTAGAAGTACTAGAATTACTTCACTTTTTTATGTTAAAATAGTCAAGTGTTTCGCGTTTGTTATGGAAACCGATGATGCGTCTATGATCTAACATACTTGTCTAACAAATGGTGATGCACTCTTGTTTTGAAAAGTGCCAAAGTTATTTTAATGTATAGATAAAAAAAAAAACCGCTGCTGCCCCTGTTGTTCCTGCTGTTCGGCTATGTGGAAAGAATGGATGAAGAAATAATGATAAAGCAATGCAAGCGTTGACGGATGTAGGTGCCGAAGGAGACCTAGACTGTCCTGCCTCGACCAAATAGGTTAGACGCTGGCTGACGGGGGAGTCTAGAGCCCCCGAAACCGGCGTGTATGCATGAAGAGAGTGATGAATATAGACGAAGCGCGTCAGGTTTGTAAATACAGAGATATTTGGCACTCGGTGCTTTCTGCCCACCCCGTTAGGGACTTGGCGTAATGGCATAATAATAATAATAATAAAACCGCAAAATATTATAAACTTGCGCCTCTAAGTGCGACAGTAGACTGGCGGTATCGGGCGGCTAAATCCAAGCAGTTAGTCGAGTCGTTAGCGGCTGGCAATTTGTCGCGAACTACTTCGCCCCCACTGCATCTGTTCGGGTAACTGTTTAGAAATAATATAGCCGTATAATATTAATTTTGATGTGAATTTTAACATGTCTTTCACGCAAGGACACAACTATGAACAGAATTATTTTTATATATCCACCGAATGTATATTCCGTTGTTATTAAATAAGCAATTATATCGATTCTATATATGTAATAAATAAATTGTCTTCCTTTTAATTATTTATTGTACTTGGCTTGATTTTAAGAAATAGTTTCACGTAGTATTTTCTTTGTCATATGCCCGGTGGGCGTGCCGTAATTTGAAATACGGTGTCCTTAAAAGATTTGTAAGTGAATTATTTAACATATCTTACTTTATATATTCATAGGTTATTGAATATCAATAGTCCATATATCGCAGATTCCTATACATTTGCGCAAACTAGTCTACTGAGACATGATGTTCCAATTTATTTTTCTGTGGCAATAGGTATCATCTGTGTCCGATTTTAAGAAACACATTAAATGATCTATATATGTATTCATACCTATATTTACATAAGTAAGTATATAGCTCCTGAGTATTTTTTAAAAGTTAGAATCTTGTACACGCTAATTTAACATTTAGCGAATCGTGTCCAGTTAAAGGTTTGCTGGAAGGAATTTCTTCCGGAAAAAACATTGTTTATTTAATTATATTCAAGTAATAAAACATTTGTCGAATAAAAGTATTTTGTATTTTCTTTTAAACGCTACTTCCGAAGAATATATCACATGCAATGTTTATTAAATAATTTTATCGATTTCGTGTTCAATAAAGTGACCTTATCACAACAAACATTATTCATCCGGCTTCGCGTTACTCATTTTTCCTTTTTTAATCAACAGATTGGTAATAAATTTATTACAGAAAAATGGTGAAGGGAATGAAAAATATAATAAGCACGGTCTTCATTAAGTAATTGACGGTTAGCTATAAAGTAAGATTACTATTGATATTCTAGGAAAACATTAAAATTAGTTTTAGTTACTTCACTGTACAATTATTATTATCTATACAAATAAATAAAAATGGAGTGTCTGTTTGTAATATTAAAATAACCGCTTTTTAATAAATGCAATATGTATGTATACACGGTACATATACCAAAATAACGTTTTTTTACAATTTTTGTCTGTCTGTCTGTTCTGGCTAATCTCTGGAGCGGCTGGACCGATTTTGACGGGACTTTCACTGGCAGATAGTCAATGTAATAAGGAGTAACCTAGGCTACTTTTGTTTTAGAATTATATAATATGACGCGGACGAAGTCGCGGGCACAATTAGTTTTATATAAGTGTTAGTAAATATTGATAACAGATCAATAGGAATAGGGCGGATAGTATAGTTACTCAGTATATAAGCTAGTGTAGTGGAAGCACAAACAAAGCTTCTGCTACCTGGAAAATAGCAGTAGGCAGGTCTTTACGCAGTAAAGAAAATTCACCGTCACCTCACTTTTGTACATAATTTGCGAAACCCTTCCCACATTTGCGTAATCGAAGCTTAAACTTGCCGCCTATTTATAAGTAAGCGAAACTAAAGGTGGGCGCTCGCAATGTTTACAAAGCATTTGCTTAATAACAGAAACTTCGGGGGCGGGTTGAATTCTCCTAATACCTGCCGTTCGTACACAATTATTTGTTAGTGTGTATTCCGCTTAAGATTGCCGGTGTGTGAGTGCGCTGAAATAAGGGTTGCCATGGTAACGTATCTTAAAGATCTCCCCCTACCCGTCTCAGTTTTCTCATATCTCCTTTGCGCGCGTTTCTTGTAGGGTGGCGTGGTACTGTACGGTGCGCAAATAAATTACACATTTGGAAATGTTATTAATATTTCGTTTCATAATGTATTTAAACTTTAAAACTTACGCGCTGAAAACAATTTAATCGTAATACTGACATTTGGTTATTATTATGCGATTATTGTGAATCTGTGGTTTCAATGGTATTTGTAGCTGTCAACAAGGATACGACTCGTCCTTTTATGTATACTTTTTTTAATCCGTCATTATTACCAGGCTTATGTTACCATTCTGGTACGGGTCCCGTAGCCACAGATAAATAATAAGTATAGGCGTATCAATAAAAATAGCAATTGTGTTATTGGTCAGTTTCGGCCAGAAAATAGCCGAAACTTTCGGCCGCACCGAAACTCGAGTGTTCGTCAATTATTGCGCTGAATTTTATAAATCCTGTGCAATTTTATTGGCAAATCCATGTTTATGATGAAAACGCTCAGAATTTCTCCGCAATTCCGACCACTGTTTATGACATTATAAAATGAAAATAAAATATTTAAAAATTTCAAATATAACTTAAGTAAGTTTCGGTTACGGCCGAAACTGAGACCGAGGCCGAAAGTTCGGTTTCTGTTTCGGTTTCGGGTGAAAAAATTGTTTCGGTCGATCTCCACCGAACACGAAGACATTACGTGGAACTCAAAAAAAAAACCTAGTCTCAAACTAGGTACTACATAAGTTACATTAATGTAATTAGCGAGAAGCGTTTCTTTAATGACGGAATGTGAAAATTATCGCACAAAAGCAATTTCGTATTTCTTACAAAAGCACCCGTTTTAAAGTTCAAGTATGTAAGTTGATAACGAATAGAACAAACAATTTAAATACAAAGAATAACGAAGAAAACTTTCTCATCTATTTTCCGGACGGTATGTTTTAGGGTCAAGCGTACAGGGGGTGGGGCACTAATGTAGTGGGTCCCGCCCTGCGATCCCACAAGCCATAAAATTGTAAATTTGTGATGAGACGGCTGGCCAGCGCGACGGTTATCGATTTATTGATAGTTCCACTTAAACCCTTCATAATGGAACGGCCATCGGTCACTGCCGTGTCACAGACTTGCAACAAAATAGCTGTTAAATACATCCATCTCTTAATCGGTTATGTAAGTATATGCGTAACTTGTCACACGAAATATTTTTATTACATTTCGTCATTTATTATGAATTTTTCGTTATTTGTTACGTGTAGACAATTTATGTATATGTTATATATATTTTTAACGGTTTTAGTTTAAAGAGTGATTGTTGCGCAATTGTTTTAATGTTACATCATATAAGCTTTTAAGCCAAAATGAATACTAAACGATCTGATAAAATGAAGTGTCCTCACGCACGCAATATTTATGAAATAAATTATCAAATTCTGTTTGTAATGTTAAAAATGTAAGTATAGTGACAATAAATAAAACAAGTATGTCTAAGAGGGTAAAATATTAAATAGCAATTTTAGGTATGTAACTAACCTTTCAACTGCGTCTCCATTCTTGTTCACTGAACTACACTTAGCTGGTCACTTCGACCAGACGCGACAACATCGGCGCATCGACTAAGATGGGATTTTTAGAAAACGTTAAAAATGCTGTTACGATTTCATAAATATTGATAAGCGTCCAGTTAGACTCCGGTCAAGGAGTTATGTTAATGGCCGTACTATTGTAACGGATCCGGTTTCTGTCCGACGAATTAAGGGTGCTGTGTATGTGACAACGTTACGCCGACCATTTAGAACGCAACCGAACCACCTGGCCCGTTGACATACGGTTCAAAATTCAACGCTACTCGTTTACCGATGCGTATGAATAAGTTTGTTTTAAGGAAAGGTGTGCGCATATAAAGTAATAACGACGGTACAGCATCTCTTTGTTGGATTATTCTAAATCTGAACTCTTGGTCCTTTTGACCCGTGGTCACTTTATCGTCCGGGGCCAGTGTCGTGGGATTGACGCGGTGATGGGATTCTGTGGGAACTCGGCGTGGATGTACCAGTTATGTCTTTTCAATGTATCTCGGATGATTCTAGAACGAATAACTGCAGCCGAGCTATTGATGGTAACGGTTTTGATCCGCGCGTACAGGACTGTGAATTTCGAACAAATGCGACGCTAAGAAAAGACTCATATATTATATTCATATAGTTAATGCCACAAAGTTTTTGTCTTTGAAGGTGGATGTTGAAATCGACTCTATACAATTAGAGAGGTATAGCTTGATATTAGTCAGCCAATGACTAATGCTTTACTCACAATTGATATCGTCTTTGAAACGGAATTTATTTAATTAAAATCATTACATATACGCGTAGCGGTTGCTACGCATTGTAGCTGTTTCTACGAGATGTTTTAACGATATCTTATAGGCGTTAATTGCATTGGTGCAGTTTAAGTATGGTTTTAGCTACGTTGTTTGAGTTTTCAGTGAATCTGTTACATTATTTTATCAATATAATTTCCTACATACTACACAATGCGAGTAGAATATTCGGGAGTGTGTTAGTATATGGATCACGCTTACGAGGTCAATGCATAGGTATTTAGCAGTACACACACGAGAGTTTCGGCATTTAATTAAACCTAAATATAGACATGCCAGCATGCACTTACTGTCTTGTTTGCTTTAAGCACCGCTAAGCTAAGTAAGAGCTTAGCCCCAGAAAGCTAGAGAAACAAGTTAATGTAATGCAAATATCTAAATTACTGAAATATACCCTGCAAAAGGAGCACTGTACCTACAAGTTGACAGGTCCTTCCTTCTGCTCTGGCAATCCTACCGAACTTCACATTGTTTTATTTCATCACGCGCTTCATCGGCGTTCATAATCAGTAGTCACAGTCCAGTGGTTTGCATTTTATCTTCCCACTCCGAGGGTCTTCGGTTCAATTCCGGCAGAAATTCGTCTCCAAGAGTTGAACAATAAATATGTATATATATTGTAGTCGTACAAAGATTACGAGCGCGGGCCTAGGATGTGACGTCACAGGTCGAGTGAGACGGCCGATGGTGGGAAGAGAGCGGGGAAGGACGCGGGGGCGCCGCGGCTAGCAGTTCGGTTTTAGGCGGGAAAAGGAATGTAGTTATTGTGTGTTCTAATTTTAAGGAAGTATTAATTATTATTGTTGTTGCTTCTAATCATGTTATTATGTAGTCGAGTATTAGTTCCACTAAAATATATATTATGTCTATCTACGTATAATACTTAGTCATCTTATTACTTATTGAATAATAATATTCGGATATTTTATTCGATTTAATTTTAGTGAATGTAAGAAACATGGTCACCATATCATGTCCACACATATTTACAGACGAACGTTCTTTGACAAGTGGAATATCCTATGGGCTATATTGCTGGAACCTCGGCCACTCCCACCTCTGTTCGGGTTCATTTCCTGTCGCAAATCGCCTTCCACCCGCCGCCGCGCCGACGCTCGTTCCAGATGTCTTTAAATTCTCGTCACTAATACACAGCCGACATGTATTTATACATACATACTGTTGAATTATTTTGAAATAGTTAAAATATTAGGGTATATAATATTAGGAATTTCTTATTTAGGAATATATTATTAGAAATATTAATTATAATTATATATTAGTTCAAAATTTAGATAAAACATTTTCGTAAAGTTAAATTCTAACTTGTGTCCGATTGTACCATGTCTAAATCTTATGTGTAATTGATTTTCATAGAACACAAGGTTTGAAATACAATCGGTAAGATCTGTAACACAAAATCTTTAAGTTTTGAAATTGCAATTAATATAAATACTACGATTATTACCAAGGCTATTTTATGATGGTAGGCAGAGACGCAATATTAATATAAAGATGTTTATCTAATATACCGAATACAAACTAGATGCTTGCGTGTTTAAAGTTAGTAGCGCCGTAAAGCTAAATGCGGGTAATTACATAAATGAATGTCGGTTTCGCCGTAAGATAACAACGCCCCCTAGGCGAGCTGAAAATCTAACTTAGCAGAAACAAATTAGGAGTTTCCTCCGACGTAATGACCGAGCGGTACTTTACTATCGCCTCGTGCAAATTGCTTCTTGGCCCGACAAGTTACAAGATTACAACGATTCACTCGATTTTTTTTTTGACCCTTTTTTTGGTCCACTGCTGGACCGGGTCTCCTCTCACGGTGAGAGGAATTTAGGCCATAGTCTACCACGCTAGCCAAGTGCGGATTGGTAGACTTCATACACCGCAGAAAATATT
>DWDX01001597.1:0-18002 GCA_018245675.1 Agara michaeli | reverse complement strand
TTTATACCCTTAATGGAATATTATTCCGAAAATTTTTAGTTAAATATCTATAATGTGAAAAAAGTTTCACTTTTACAGTGGTTTCATAAAACCACACAATCCGTTTTTTTCGATTACTGTCATGAACAACTTCGTGTACGCCAACGTAGGGTTCATTGTCACACTCAATTACACACGAATCTTCGCCCGGCAAGAGCTGGTCGACAGTTTATAGATTGGTTGGTTAGTTTTTGTCTAATCAAATGTAACTGTTACACTTCCCATTGAGTTTCAGTTCGTTTTACCGGAGAGTGCCGCCGGCCGTTTTATGGTCGGTAAACGCAAGATCACAATCGTAAAGTCGGCAAAAGACAAACGTGAGTCGCAATCAAATTTGTATTCAAGCGACCCCCGGCTACGTTAGGAGGGTCAATCGATTACGGCAGACGAGCTCGGATGAGGATTCTGAAGTGCTTGTATGGTTTTCCTGGGCTTCGTTCATCCGAGTATAAGAACGTGAAAGCAATTATGTTATGTCCCTACGTAGCATCCTAGCTTTAGGCATAAATTTATACTTTTCGGCTATACCTAGTATGTTTTTGTTTCACATGTTTTGTTGTTTGTTTCAGATTCAATTTTCTGTCGGTCCTACTGAGGTGAGTCATATTGTAATATTCATAAATACTATTTTGGTAATAATAATAATAATAAGTTGTAAATAAATCCTCACGAAATAATATGCAATAGTAGGTACACGTGAATTTTTGTAAACAATTCAATTAATAGTTCTTGAATTAAATTTGGTTGGAAGGCAATGAATTGTTTCAAATGTGATAATCAAGAAATACTTTTAGGCAATGAAAATAATTTCCACGTGTGTTGCCATCGTCGCTATAGACGCAGTATCGAACAAGCAAAAGCTTTTACCGCTACGTTGTGCTATTTTTCACTATACAAAGAGAAGTTAACACTTTATTAACTTTGAACTTATCGTATTTTGTTTACTCAAACAAAAGTATTAAGGAAACACTTTTGACATACACCACAATAATGGAGATGTATAGTTATACGCCATTTATTTTGACAGATACTTGGGGTAAATTTTCTTGATTGTAAATCTAAATCTTATTGTTTCCTCTTTATTGTTTGGGGGGCTGCTGAAATGCTGATCTCGAGAAGACGAAATAAAAATTGGAATAATATTAATAAACACATACATTAAAAATATTTTTATACATCTTGGTTAGACGAATTGACGACGGCTTTTGGCCGAACATATTATGTTATTTAAAATCATATTGTTTTTAATGTCTATGTATTAGAAGTTTCTTTTTTCATAGGCTACCTGTTACAATCGCGCTGCCAGTTTTAAAACGATCGAGTTTTATGTTCTAATGGGCGTTCCACGTCAAACAACCTGTTTTACGTTCCCACACAGACGTAAAGTGGTTTGAGTTTCAATTTGCACCACTTACTGCCGCCAAATCGACCGGCAAAGGGTGCACGTGCGAACTCGCCGACGCAGCCTCCGCGAAGCCTCCGCTATGCTAACATAACGGAAACTGTGGGAGGTATAATGATGTGACTCCACTATTTAACCTTGAACAACGATAATCAGATTTTGTATAATCACACGTAGGTACGTCAAAAGGTAATCATTTGGTTTGACAGATTACAGTAGTCAATACATTTTCCTCCGATTCTGGAATGTTAAAAAGTACGACGCAATGATATTGACTGGCCGTAAGGCTTAGGGCCTTTTAAGTACTGATCTTGAAGGTGACACTGTTTTTAACAAAAAAACAATGCTTTAGAATTGAGCTACAAAGAGTCACACGTGTTCTTTTGCCAAAGTAACGTCTACGAACGCTTCATTATTTCAGGGAGGATGTAAAATATGCCGAGGGGAGATTCTATCTGCCTGTGTTTTGATAAAATCGAGTGCACTTGGTTTGTACATTTCAGCAAACGTAAACCTTCAACCAAGAGTTACTGTTTACATAACATCTTTTATGACTTCAAACTGACCAACTAAATGCCTATATTATGTTTATCGGCTAACTGATAAACTGCATATATGTATGTGTACATACTATGTAGTACTGATATACGAGTATATGCTTTTTTTACACCTAGACGCAGAAAGAAGAAATGTAATCATAGCAAAAGTGTTTTTCCTGGATGGATATAGTAAGAAACGGCTTAGCAGTCTGGTGCTCTAACCGCTAGACGAAGAGACCAGGCTAAATAACATGTGCAATTAGAAACAGAGGCCCGCGTGTGCGTCGTACAAAGATATTGTTATAGACATTGTTACTGTATATAAGCTTCCGCTGTAACTTCCGCTAAGGCCATTTGATAATAGCATTTAACTGTGGACATAAAAGCCGCCTGCGCTGTCTAATTAGTGGAAAAGTTATTGAGACTCAGCAGAATATACTATACCTTAAAATTCCCTTAATTTTACAGTATTATTATTGAATATTTCATATTACTTGGTTTAACTTAATTGTCTTCGATAGAGTGACACTGTGAGTGACACAGTACCGGTAATACATATTAGCTACTTGTTGTCGCTACAACGTATAATAGTTATTATTAAATAGCCGCTTAAGACCTTTTGTTTTCAATTTAAAATTGAACAGAACAGAAACTTCCTTTTATCTTTTGTTCTCAAAGAAATACTCGTACCGTATATTTCAATTTAGTGTCTACTTTTGTTGTAATACATTTTATTTTTATTACATTGACAATTATTGTTTTAATATTTATTGTGATTTATAATATTTCTTATTTATTATGGTGCGGAACGGAACTAGCGAACGGGCTTTGAAACCGTGTAATGTTATGTTATACATAACAACAATTCACACATATTCCCATTCCTATCTCAAATAGGACTCAAGTACTAGAACTGAACGGTAGTCCTAGCACTTTCATACATTTATGTAACGGTCCGTTAATACCGAAAAGTAATTACGTACAGGATTTTTAATTTCGAAATTACGATCGTGTTTTCGTTTCATTAAACCGTATTCCTCCGATACGAAAAAGATTTCGGTATGAGAATTAAGATCTCGCCGTCCTCCGATAAAGATATTAAATGCCTAAGGCCATATACTTTAATTACTTACTTATGCTCGTAATAAACGATCAATGTTTGAATTCTTTACATTTCGGTTCACGGGCACATAATCCGACTATAACTTAAGTAGGTACAAATAATAAATTTTATATTTTATTGAAACACCCAATTTGAAGTCTCAATTCCTTCGAACTAATTACCGGTGAATTTATTACACTCATAAACATGGGATTCCTAAAAATATACACTAAATTAGGACTCTTCCGTTATAACTTTATGATGAAGAGCCTCGCACAATGAGTTTTAAGTTCCAATCGGCGCAACTTTCCAACTTAAAAATATCTGAAAGAAAGGATCTCGTAATAGGCTTCACCTGAATGTTTATTTCACAAATACAAACTCACTGAAACGCTACATTATTCCGAGCTCCTATAAATGCGGTCTCTGGTCTGCCCGGTGACTGGTATGAAAAAAATAATAAAAAAAAATACAGACGAATTGAGGACCTCCTCCTTTTTTTGAAGTCGGTTAAAAATAAGGTCCACCTCCAACGCTTACGAGTCACAAGTTAATCAAAACGCAACCCGACTAATATTTATCGGTAGCGATGAACGGCGACGGCTGACGGATGGCATATTTTTCCATCACGCTAATTGGAGGGTCGTTATGCCGAGCAGCCGTGGTCGCAGATGCGGTTAATCGCACTCTTGGCGACAAATTACGATTCATGTTTCCATCTTCGCACTGAATGGCTAGCTCGGGTTTTTAACTCAACATCATATCGCACGTGTCTGTGTGCTGTTGGCTGCATTGGTATTTTATTTGTAAGTATATCGAATAAATAGAATAAACTTAATAAGACAATAAGATTTACGCCGTAAAAGGCAAAATATGGCTTGAACTAATAAACCTGTAACATCTTTATATGTACCCATATTTGTGTAAATAAACGTATTTGTCTTTGTCTTTGACGATAATTAGACAAGTCATCTTTATTATTATTATTAGTAACTTGTTTATCGTTCTATTTTTAAGACATGGATATCCTATCAGAACAAGATTTATGTTAACTAAACTAATGTATGTATGTATATTGGTAATATTCTTGAGTTGTTATAAATATTGAAACAAATGACCAAATCGCAACATTTGTTTACTTCGATCAACAAATTTGTATTCAAGAGCTTAATTTAGAACCCCAGCCGGCTGTATAATGAGATCGTCTGTTTTCCCCGGTCCTAATGTGACACTGTAAAATTACCTGCAGCTTTTTGTTACAAATAAAATCTCTTATAAATTACCCAAACAGTAATTAGACCAATAGTACGCAACAAAATGGTCTTTATTTAGGTATTCGGGATAGGTTTTTCAGGTATGTTTTCTGATTTGAATAATTTAGATCATTGTGGAGAAATGTGACATCGATGTCAACCTCGTTAGCGTTAGGCTCTCCTCTATAAATGAGAAGGGCGCGATCTTAGGTTGCCATACTGGCTGAAGACCAGGCCAATGAAGACGACGATTGAAGAAAAAAAATACAGACGAATTGAGAACCTCCTCCTTTTTTGAAGTCTGTTAAAAATATATATTCAGTACCCATAACCAGAATTTTATATGTTCAGTTTTATATAAATAGTTAACTTTATATAGGTTATGTCAAATAATAATACCTATGCAAAGTGTACAATTACATCATACACTTCCCGAAACTTCAAGCAAGTCTGGTTTAATTTGTGTAATTTAAAAGCACTATGTCTGCCATAATGAGCTCGTCGATCACCGGTTTGCACCGCGTCCCGCTGCGGCTTGCAGCTACCTGCAGCTCTGTGACACAAATCTCTTCTGAATTATGTACACAACGCTAACTGGCACTATTTGTTAGCTGATAAAATTTACTACGGTTTTATTAACGTTTAGTGAATTTCGTTCATTTGTATAAAGCGAGAGTGAACAAGCGTTTTAAAGTGAACAAGCATCTTAGAATGCACCTCACTTACCTTCGGGTGACCTTGTAGTCCAACGAAAATTTTTACCAAAAATAAATGCGCACTTTTTCTTTGTGGAAAATTAAAGTTAAAATTAAAAATTAAAAACTTAAATTCAGCACAATTTTCTAAAGATCCTTTTAAAGATGCTGATACCGTGTTCCCTTCAAGCAGTCTGTTCTCTTTTTATATTCCATTGCATTCTTGGGTCTGCACCTTTGTTTGCATATCCATTAGGTATACGAATTGGTTCGGGTGGTACAAAACGATATGTGAAATATGCAACCAAACGTAGGGACCGTTGAATGTCATACGTCAAAATCGACAAGTTTTGTAAATTTTTTTTTGAAACGAAATGAATTAGCCTAACGAAATACGACTATATTTTGTGCTGGAAATGTTCTCGAATGTTCTTATTAAATTTCTCCCTTCTAAAATTTTGAAATCCGCCGAATCCGCAGCGGAACAGCGCTGAAAATTAAACAGTTACACGGACTTTTAATTAAGGCTCGGTCGCACTGGGTGTCAATTAGGCTGTAAAGCCCAACCTGATTAGACATTCATATTTTTGCATATTTAAAATGTGCTACTTTTTATATTTCTAGCTTGATGTGGCTGGTTTACTGTGTTTTAATTTTTTTGTACTTAAATTACCTCTTCTACATGTATGCTTGCTGTATATATATCATTTAGTTTGACAACGGGGCGAGGATTAACGGCTTCCATGGACATCGCTATGTTTAAACAATCGTTTAATTCTAACTAGCTTTTGCGCCCCCGCCGCCAAAAATGTAATTATTTACGACATCACATTAGAAACCTCTAATAGCAGTAATAGCAGTTAAAAATCAAAAACAGCAGTATTTCTCTACTATACAATGGATGTTATTATGCATAAAAACCTTCCTCTTGAATCACTCTATCTATTAAAAAAACCGCAGCAAAATCCGTTGCGTAGTTTTACAGATCTAAGCATACATAGGGGCAGACAGCGGAAAACGACTTTATTTATACTATGTAGTGATAAAGATCGTCTGAGGATTACCACCACACGTGACTTTCGGCGTCTCGTTTATTACTAGCCTCACAAAAAAAGCTCTCTTGTGCTGAATTAAAGGAGTCACTGAAGTTTCATAATGTGGAACCTCGCTGACGTCGAATTTATGTAAATACATGTACATATTATAAACATAATATTTTTCTGACAGACAAAAGAAACTTGGAAAACAGTACAATGAATTGTTCCTAAAACAGTGTTATATAAAAAGTATAGGTGAATTTTACAACACAATACATCATTGTAATTGTAACCGCTCTCCAGTAGTTCAATGGTTAGTGAGCCTGAATGCTGAACCGAGGATTGCGAGTTTGTGTTATTTTGTATCTGTCGAAACAGTTGAATTTATTATATTCTAGAACCTTCGATACTATGCCGCAGTGGTATATAATTCAGTATCCATCATTCGCACAGGAGGCCCGGTTTCGGATCGAATATTTTATCACAGACCATCACAAATTGCAGTTTACGCAGTCCCTCAGTGGAACGGATCGGCGCATAACCACTGGAGAGGTCGCATGAATTGATCAGGAATGTAGTACAAATACATATATCAAATGTAACTTAACGTTTTCACTTACAGTGACTTATTTATATCTCCAATTTAAAGCGGTATTAAACATAATTTTATATGCCTAATTTTGTATTACTTTACTTTTGTACAGTTTATGTTTATACTTCGAAGATTATTATTATTATTTTGATGTAAAGATGCTAAGGCTGGCTGGGGCGGATGTAGCTACTCTCGCACTGCAAGTAAAGTAGATTGGAATGTATAAAAAAAGCGCTACACGGAATCAGGTTCCTCTTGCCTCATCCCGTTTATTATTACTGTCAACTTGCGTGTCATAGGAGTTATATTCAATCAGTTATTATTTTCCTTTCATACTTCTATTCTTTCTTCTTCTATTATGCGGCCGTGTATGTATCTCCCAAGTTATTGTTATTATGATTGCCAAGTAGATATCGTATGGCATTACAACACACGGTACGGCATTTTCAAGTGGACACAGAAACGTTGACCAAATTTAATATGGCTTAAGGGTCGTGATATGTCATGCCGCTTATGTCTAGCGAACAACAGTTGTATGAAAACACTCCACTTTATGTTTACTTTTTAATTCGTATTTGATCGTACAAAGAATGCCCTGGATATGCATAAATCGAAGAGCTTATGGAGCATTGCAAATGGAAACTGCTATATTTTTCTTTCTCCCATAACGATTTCACGTTTACGTAATGTGTCAAGTTGGGGTTCGTTCATATACCAATATTACGTTATATCTTTGATGATTACTTCCTCTGTATATTACATACTTTATTATGTACATATGACTGAAGGTGTGGGATTTTCTGATGAAACGTATATGATTTGAGGGGATATCATTCTTGACGTTATTACTTTTGATACAATTACAAATATATTGCCTTCATGTACGCTTCACGACACATTGCAAATTGAGGTATGTTTCTATGTTCATCGATTATAATTTGTACGCTGTAATCGAGAAGGAACGGCAAAGCTTTTTATGATGATCTTCGTTACTGCTGTGGCTTCAAAAGTCTGTTGCCCTACACGAATTAGTACCTACTCCTATATGTCAGTACTTTGCTAAGATACGTAGCTTCGATAGAATCCCACTCCGTCAGTGAACTCGATGTGCAGAGCGAGGCAAGCTCCACCTGTCGCAGTCGAGGGCCATTAAAACGAATAATTAGGCGATACCGTTCGCAAATACAAAGCAAAAAGTGTATAAAAGTCAATACAAAGTAAAAAGTGTATAAAAGTCTTGTATTGTTGTCAGTTATTGTCAGTCTTCTTTTGTTTTTAACATTTACATCACTCAGTGTTCGTCTTAGATTTTTTTTTGGTATATTTAAAAAGAATCATTCAAAAAATCATTATTGAGAAACGTTTGAACTGCTGACTTTGTATTGCCAGGGTGAATGAATTGGAAACTGCAACTGTTAAATTTGTATCGTATTATTGTAAGGTTGTTGTCTTAAAAAGAACTAAGTATACTTTCTCAAATTCCAACCACGAAATTAATACATCAATTCAGCAGTGAATTTCCTTAAAACATAAGTGTTGTCGTATTTTTGTCTCCTTTGCCTTCTTTTAACATGTCCAGTTGTCTCGTTCTCTAAAGCAGCTTATAAATATGTAACTACGTTTTCGTTGCTGACGCTCCCGACGTGCACTGTCGGGTTTTAAGGCTCGGTAACTAACTGACATCGAACCTTTACTATTTGTTCGAGAGACGTTTAAATCTTAACTTCTACCTCATAAATTGATTTAGACGTTTAAATCTTAAGTTCAACCTCATAAATATTTCTTTTATTTGTGACCCACGCAGAATAGATATTTGTATAAATGGTTTGTTATAACTTGAAATTGTAAGATGAAATGCAACTTCCTCGTAGTGTTGTTAATAGTGTTTTTATTGTTGGAATGTGTTAACGCTAAACTAAACTAAACTTTATACAACTACCATTGACTGAAATCCATAAAATTTAACTCAAAACATCAAATGTTCTGCTGTAGGTTAAATAGTTCTGTGAGGTAGCGATATTTTTCAGTTGAATCGTTTTTTTTTTTAATTTTTGCCGGCATTCAACTGCTCTTATAATTTTCAAAACGGAAAAGCGGAAGCGGTTGATTGTCAATGTATTAAACAAAAAAAGAGAGGAAAGCCGCTTTATGGAATATTTTTCCGCGGGAACGTCACGAAAGAAGTCAGAAACTCATTTCAATAGTAAAGTGGGCGAGCGAAAACGAGCAAAAGGGAATACATTGAAATCTGTTCTTAGACTTGTGCTGCTTGGAACCACTGGGCAAGCGTATACCGTTTGCTGGTTTAACGGGTTCTGGCGTATTTCCGAATGGATTTGGTTGACAAACGCTTACCAAATGTTTGGCGTCAGGAAGACAATTCGTTAAGACTATCGAACATCAGTTAAATGATATGTGATTTAGATAAATTATCGCCCCCGAAAACATCGGTATTTAAAGTTGATATAAAACTCTGAACAACTGTTTCCCGTTTGATTCTGTAGAAAAACCTGTAGTAATGTACATAGATATAGATTGAATTTATTATATTCGAAACATGGACTTTATAACGACTTCTTTCTACGCCATTTTTATTTATATTTAAAATACGCAGCTTTTAAAAAAAGTGGCGAACTTACTTATCGAGTATATTATTTTACTGATCATTAACGTAACTATAAAAACTTCAACGACGAACCCTAGAAATGAATTCAACCGCTATTACCGACAAAATTTTTGCTTTTATTCGTCAAGGCTGGCGGGTTTTCGCTTTGACACGGCAGCGTCACTCCTCAAGTGCATTCGTACAAAATATATTACGTAAAACGTGCAATATTTCAAAAAATATTTATCTGAAGACTACTTAGAGTGTGCTGTAACTAATTGTTTTAGTTTCTATAATGCTAGAAGATTAATATTATTGTTTACGCTAACAATATTTCATTTTTATACAAACAGACGTTTGTTTATAAAATTATTGTCCTTTGTCTCATTTTTACATTTATACTGTAAATATTTCAATTTTACATTGTAGTTATGTTATCAAAACAAAGCGTGAAATAGCAACAAATTGAGAACTACGAATGCTTGTTAGTCCCATACACATACATTGATGTAACAAGCTATAAAAATTTTACAGAATTTCTCCTTCGCTGCTATCGATTTTACGTCCCACTGTAGGGCATACATCGCCTCCACGACAAAGACAAAGACCAGGACGTTTATTTGCACAAATATGGGTACACATATAAAGATGTTACAAGATTATTAGTCCAAGCCATATTTTGCCTTTTACGGCTGCTAGAGATCTGTTTTCGTTGTTGAGATTTATTGATAATATTCTCGTAGGCCTGTGCTAATTAATTTTAATGGCAGCCGTCACCTTTCGTAAGAGCCTATAAAAACGATGACACTTAGTAGATACATATGTACATATATTTGTACTGGTAGATAAACCTCTCGGGAAACGTCACCGCGGACCTTTGACCCAATACCAACATCCTATTCATCTAACCATCAAACAGATGCGGGTTTCTCAACGCGATGCAGGATATGCTAATAATTGGCTAAACTGTATAAAATTGGCTAATTCGCTCTCAGGTTATTGTCTCAAAGTACCTTGGAGTATTTTTGGAGGGCACTCGCGTTATTGCTCGAAGGTTGGAGTGTGTTGGCTTAGTCGTTGGGTTTGTTTAGTTTCAGCGGGCTCCAATAACAGTCTGTCCAGGTGATATTTATCTTCCATCAAAAGTCGTCACGTATATTTTATAAAGGTTAATTTTATAGCCGATAAAACATCACCAGCGCTACCCTCATGAAATTATGTTAACATCAGTAAACAGCATAATGACATATACGTTTTTATAGTTTTATCTAAAGTCTAATTTATAAAAGCGGTTGCGGTACTCTTCCCCATAAATTGCTCGTTCATATATCAGGAACACGAGCAACAATATGTTGCGAGCATTCGAAATAACTTTCAACAAGAGCGTAATGTAAGCCAGCAGTAATCCAGCGAAACTATTACACGCCGCCGGATTACCTCTCAACTGTTCAGTTCAGCTGCACTAACGTTTATGCATGGAGCGTTTTAATCCGATTCCGATATGGCATGCCCGTGCTTTGAAATGTGTGGATATTTGGATGCTAACGAGGTATGAACGGCTGCTGTTCCAGATTAATGATTGGAAATATGAAGTACCTACCTATATATTCTTTTGTTACATACTATACTACTACCACCTATATACTACCTATATATTTTGCAACAGGCTAGCGTTTCACTGCGAGCGCGCCTGATGCTAAGTGACGTTAAGTCTAAGACCACGCTGGTCTAGAAAGTTCCTACTCACTCTTGTTTAATCTTCTCGTGAAAGATCATTTATTGAACTTAAATGTCTTTTACGGAAACACTAGGTGTCATTCGCGGCTTCGCCCGCGCGCTCCAAAGAATTAATTTTGTTCACACGTCTTACTCGATGAAACCGTGTTCTCCAGTGGACATGAGTAATTTTTGCGAACCAAGTAGCGTGACGCAAGGACGAACAATTAAATAAACAAACATACGCCTATTTATATTATTAGTACGGTTAACGGCATTTTAAATAGCTACCTAGTAGACGCGTCATCGATATAAGCGTGAGGTCGGTATAAGATGAAACTGCGAATGATTTTCACTAGCATTTAATATTAATGACACAAACAGTGCAATATTTATATCGCCTGCATCTCTGCGGTAATCCAACGGATGTATTACTCGCCGCGGGATTACCTCGCAACTTGCAGTTCACCGCTAGTTTGTATAGAGTTTTGCCATGTAAGGGTAAATAAGGTAAGGTAAGGTTACAATTATAGGTTAAACGCGTAAGGTAAAAGTTAGGTAAGGTTATACTCGTGTTTATAATTTGTCGATATCTTTTCACATCTTACAGATACGTAATAATAAAATCTTATATATAAAGATATGCATATTACATAATAAAATAGGTACGGTAGGTATATATATATATATATATATATATATTTCACGACCACCATCACTTACACAACGAACGCAATTTAATTAGATATTTTTTACAAATGTCACCGTCTCATTCATAGAAACTTTCTGCTGTAAACCAATTAACTTATTCATCTGAAATTAAGCTAATTACATGAATTATATTAACGTATAAGAATGTAAATGCGTATATATAATATAATTGAAAAGCATTTATCGTATTATATTCCTTCTGTTCAGAGCCCCTAATGCATGGTCGACGAAACAAAAGCCGAGCAGATGCATTGGGGACAAACCCTAAACTAAGGGGACTGCGCCATTCGGTAATCCATATAACGGCTTTGTACTACGCATTTCTAAATAATGTAAGCATTGTTTTTCATATCGCATTGCACTGTTGACTCTACTCTAGCGTTTACCGGTTTTCGAGGTGATAATGACGAAACGGAAAATCTCAGCGAGATTTGAATGCAGCTGGTAGGAGCGATTTGAAATCGATCTCAGAACGACTCGACGTAATAACAAATCGTATGAGTTTCAGATCTTGACAATCTTTAACATAATTGTCAGTAAGGGCTTGTTCTTTAATAATTCGAGGACACTTCCACACACGGCTATCTATTTCTGAATGAGACAATTCAATGTCTGTGTTATGGTAACCGGATAGCTGATAAACATAGATATACACATATGATATAATACTTAGATAGGCATTTTTATTGCGCCCAGACAGAACAAACAAATGCGCTCATCACACATATGTGTGTCCTGGGTGGGAATCGAACCCACGACCTCCGGTTTTGCAGTCAGGGTCTCTAACCGCTCGACCACGAGGCCTGTCTTTAAACAAGGCACTTGTCGCTAGCTGCGTAGACGGTGACTGTAATATGTTGCTATGATATGTATAGAAGTATTATGGGGTGGCGTTCTTCGATGCGTGTTGTTTTACGAGGGTGATCTTGTCGTCTGGGTTTCTACATAGAAAGTTATGGCTGGCTGGTATGTTAGAAGTGCATAGAATAGACTGTTTTTCTGTTTTTCAGTTTACGCAATAAAAGAATAGTTATTACACCGTGTAGGATCTTGCCACACACTTACATAGTTATATATTGTCATCCCCAATTTCCATAGGGTTAAGTACACATGTAGATCTCCATCGACAGAACTCCAGACCTTCTTTCACCTCTTCTACTTTAAACAAAGTTATCTTGCTGATCTGTTATATCTTCTCTTTATTTGCTCTTTTGTTAAGAGTCCTCCAATGTGATCCCATTTAATACTAAGCAGTACCAATACTAACAGGAACGGTCTCTACACCGCATTTATATTGAAATCACCAACGTAACAGCGTAAACAAGACGGCGTATAAGTGGTTGTAAATAGTCGAAGTCAACTACTGTTAAATTCATGTAGGTATACGAGCAATGTTTATGGCGCTATAAAATGATAAGTTCGGCGCCTCGCCGCTAACGGAACGGACATATAATATTGCCTTATTTATGCTAAGCGCTTCACCGCTAAATGATATACTGTATACATGTATAGATTAAGATGGTATAAAGATGTTCGATGTTTTCTTTATATTGCACGTTGCCAAGGGTTATAGCGAATTAAGTTGGATAATCGTAAATTGTCTTATCAATTTCGAGTTCTATTCGTAATTACGACAGATTTACGAGTGATTTTTATCAACCGCTTTATTGTCTCATTGTTGAACACGTGCCTTCTCGTGATTAAGGTTTAAGACCAGAGTCTACAACGCTAACGTAGAGCGGGTTTGGAAACTTCACACAACATTGCGAATATTATGGAGAAATCTAAATTGTGCAGGTGTGCAGGCTTCTGTAGTGTTAGAATTCAATTCATTTTAATTAATTATACTAAATAATTTCCAATGCTATTCAGTATGCACACACAAGTAAAAGCGAACACACATCGAACGGAGTTTCGCGATATTAATTTACACACGTGGTTTATCGCGTGGTAAATTGCAATGCAACCTATGCCAGGCGCAACATGCGCGGCGTCCTTAAAGCCATATAAATGGAGTTTACAGTGTCTACCTCGTCTGTGCCTACACGAACGCATACATCGACTTTATGATGTTATATCGATATTAGTACGGGATTAAAACGATTACACGGCATATTTGCATTCGGTACGCTTGATTCGATCCCAAATCGATTTCTCGTTCTTCCGGTCATTTAACTCTTTTTATTCCCCTCCGAGCATCGGTAATACTGCGTTGAGACCTATGTTACTTTGGTTTAATTACACTCGAGTGTTATTGCCTATTTTATTATATTTTTTGGTAAATTTTTATGTATTTTTAAATATGATTGAAATGTTTCGTATTTATAAAATAATACCCTTTGTTGGTCTTTCATATTGTTTGTCAACCATAGCATCCGCGGCAACCGCAACAAAGGGAATTCTATTAGTGGGCTATGGTATGAATGTGACGCTTTTAGTATTTTCATTTGTTTTTTCATATTGAGTCTGTGTAGTTTTTTTTTTATTTCGCATATGGATAACCGGCCCACACCCTATATTGGCAACCTTCGATATTTCGAGATACAGTAACCATAACAGAGACATTCAATTGACTAATTTGGAATCAGATAGCCGTGTGTTGAATTGTCCCAATTATTATTATCATTATACAAAGAGTCGAAAGAAGATGAACTTGTAGAAGATAGAATAGTTCAAAGAAGTTTGTCAGAACCGAAGCCGGTGAAAATTGTCACTGTACAGACAGATGAAAATTTACACTGTCCGAGTCAAAATACTGAATCACATGGATACAAAACACGACAACTAAACGCTTTGTAGGTACAGTTTTCAATGCAAACTATTTTCCGCCTTCCCGAGCAAGTGATTTTACTGCGACTCGTGCGGTATCGCGCGGAATTTTTCAAATGCATTCTTGTTTGTGTTTTCAATATACGACACCAACATTGCACTGAGCTGGCAGGCACAAAGCTACAAGTATGCAATAAAATATAAAAGTATATATCGCGATTTCGCAGTTCGGAGTTTAAAGAAACTAAAGCGATTTTATTGTACAATATGTGAAAGTAATTGTCCGTCTGTCTACTATGCTCACACGGTTGAATCACTGAGCCCGTTTTGATGAAATCGAATATAGACATAATGCGATATTTTAGAAAGGACACCGGCTTTTTTGCAGCTTCTCATACTTGGTATTGTCTTAACGAGACTACTACTGTCAGATTATTAATCTTAAAAATTTAATGTTAAAATGCAAATTGTTATTGAACTACTATTCAACAAACATGGTACATGTACACTTAAACATGTTATTAGAATAGGACAGAAGTGGTTAAGTGATTTATACACAAAAAAAATCAGCTGTAACAATTTAATTTTTCAACGTATTATTATGGTTACGGACTATAATCATATTGGAAATATTTTTTTAGTAATCATAAAAAAATCCCATCGCTTGCTTATTGTGTTTATTGTCAGTATCAATCGACAAGTTATTTAATCTTCTCTTTTTAACTGACTTCAAAAAAAGGAGGAGGTTCTCAATTCGTCCGTATTTTTTTTTTTTTTTGATGAAGACGCGCGTTTTGTTGATAGCCTTAATTAATGTTTACTTTCTTTCTTTCTAATCGTGTCACGGTATTCGGTGTATTATTGGAGGATTAAAACGATGATCCTCATTTTTTTTACAAATCGATCACAAGGGTTTCTATTTGTGCTTCATCGTTAAAAAGTCTTATCGCGATTGCTACGATGTCTTATAAATCCACACACAACAACAACAGCCGAGCAATTCTTTTCGCCTACTGAATAAGCACTAGCACAAACTGTACCCATTTCCGCCACTCGCAAATCAAATGAAGCCACTAAAACGCATTTGCATCGAATCTATTTTTCCGTTTCCGTTTGGCTGTAGTTCTATATTCAATTGTTTTTGTAACGAGCGTCGCCATTCGACGTTTTCCGATTTCCTATTTCGCATTTCTAAAATATACGGCGCCAATAATGTGCCCGTTCCAAGGAGTAATGTTACTTTCAACGCCAAGCGTTGAATCGCGAGACTGAGTGAAAAGTATGGAATACAGTTACAGTTTTTATATCGTGACAGCATTCTTTTGACGATGTTCTGTGAACCTACTCAATATATACTTTAGGATGGATTAAAGTGTAAATGTCTTGGAGCCTAGATGTTCTCTACGCACCAATAGGTATACCTGTAATGAGCATTTTGCTTCATAATACAGTATTGGTCAATGTATGTGTTAAAAAAATGGGTTTAGTAATAAATGTCTTCACTAAAATCCCCATTCAGTATCTGTCCTTGGGAAGCTTAACAAATAGTTTGTTACCGCTAAAAGAAGCAGATTTTTACCGCTGGTCGATCTACTTTATCGTCGTAATCCTGAACCGATGTAAACACCGCCTTATATCCACTGCTCCATATTGGAAATACCAAATCGATAAACGATGTAAGAACATCCTCGTAAATATTTCATTAGTAAGTACGACATTAAAACCTTCAGCAATCCTGACCAAATTCAAATAATCGACATTAATTGCACTTACACATGTAATTATAGTCTTACTCACAGTTTTATTGATGTATTTTTGTTACCAATTAATATTAAGGAACAATGTTATTGACATAGGTAATGTAAATGGAAGGAACTTATTCTTTAATCATATTCCTACAGTCCTGTACGTGGTCGTGGATCATGGACAGTAGTGGCCACATGTGAACTGTTGCTTAAATGTTTTCAGCTCTGATTACGTGAAAAAAACCATTTTGTAAGTACGAAAAATAATAAAATTAACATTTGAATAAAAATGTATATCTCACGTTTTCACTAGAAACTACATTGGCACAGCAGACGCATATTGTGCCAGCCGTCTGGAACTTATTTCAATATAGACTGTTTATAGCTTATCCGCTTACCGGCTACCGCCGACATTGCAAGCATTTTACACCTGCATACATTTACGTAGACAAAGTTTCGGTGCCTCGTACATTTTGTTACTTATATTGTCAAGTCAGTTTGGATTGGGTGTATACCTATATGTGTGCTGGAAAGTTAAATAGATTTTTAACTTTTCGTTAGATACGTACATGCGTAACTAGACTCAGTCTTTGTTGAAGGAATTGCCTACCCTATTTTCGACTATCGTACGATGTGAAAGCCTAAATAATTGTTACCTATCCCACTTTCTCACATTCACCCAGGGCCGACTGGAGGACAATGCCACCAGGCATTAGGTTTGCCCTCCGTAACTCTCAGATCTACGAGCTTACAAAAATAAATAAATAAAATTAAATAATTGTTCTGTTAGGATTGCCTAATGTTCTCAATGTGGACTTATTTCGTAACGTAACGTCCATTAACAGCGTCGGTGACTCATTCTAAATGTATAGCTAAGTTGAGGATAAAATCTAGTTTTATATGATAGACCATTTGTTTCTTATACTGTATCTTCATATTTAGTACGACGTTCTTTTTATGAATCTATGAAGCTTTTGTCTCGATTTACGTGCGAAAATTATGTCCATACGAAATCTACTTTGCACCAGTGTACCGGATGTGTTCGTTTTAAAATTTAAATTTAGAATGTTTTGATTTAAATAAACATAATTTAAATCCGCTATATATGTATAATGTTGTAAACGAAAAGCTCTGTCACATATATACAAGGTAGCGTTTATACAACGGGGTGCGGACATGTCGTGACTCGTGACCCAACAGTGCACGGATATGTTGTGCGGTTGAGGTTATGGCGCGTGCAGCGGTCCACGGTCATTTGTCCCCGCCGACCTTTAACTACTTAGGCGGATAGGTGTACAGTATTGACAATTTACATTTGTCTACGCATCGTTAATTCTAAGTGTCCAGAGAGAATTGTAGACACTGTTTCGGAAACAAAATTTACACTACATACAAAATGACTAATGAATTTAACATTTAGTTAAATAATGATCACAGTGCATGTGTATATAAATATACATAAGGAAATTTAATTAACAACTTTAATATCAACAATTTATAAACAACGCTAAAATATGGTTCGATCTAATCATTCTGTAATATCTTTTTATTTAGTAATTTTGTGTAAATAAATATTTTATCTGTCTCTGTTCATAGGCATAATTAAATTCTTAACGTTTTCTTGAATAGATATTATAATACTTTTTACATGAAACAAGTTAAATAATAAACAGTTAGTATTTTTTATAACGACTGCCTCGTTGGTCGGGCGGTTGCTAGCGCGACTGCCGATCGGGAGGTCCTGGGTTCAAGTCCCGGGTTGGGTACTGTTGGATTTTTCTAATTTAGAATTTCTAG
>DWDX01001596.1:0-18006 GCA_018245675.1 Agara michaeli | reverse complement strand
GTATATTTCCCCTCTCCCCCCCCCTCCGAACTCTTTCATTTTGTGCGATTCGTGTCGGAACGCTAAGTATTATTTTGAATTCTTTTTCGTAGGAGTCACTTTGTAGTTTCCATCTGATTAACACCGCAGACGTGGCGTATTATGCAAATTATACATCCATTCATTGATTCACGCCGCGTGAAATGAACTAGCACACAGTAAAGATTTATTACGCCGACATTTATTATAGAATCATAGATGGAGAGGACTATAAAATATAAGTGCTTATTATATCAATCAGTGTTATTAACGTTGAAATGATTGTCACTAGCTATTCAAATATGCACGTTCATAAACATAAACAACATTGTACATAGAGCTGTTTTAGTTAAAATATGTCAACATAATTTTATTTATACATTTAAAGTTCTGTTTACATATTATCTATCCCGTTTGGATTTTTAAGCCCCTCCCTCATCATATAAAACGTCAGCAACGGTTGTAGAAACTATTGTCAAAGTACTAGGGGAGCAGGAAACGCGAGGAGCGCAGCGCCGCAAATGAAGCGGAATCCGCGACGGAGAATAATTTCCTCGGGCGCAGCTAACGGCGGCGCGACAACGGATTGAATAAAGTTTCGTACCGCGTTAATTGCCACCAGCGGCTGCGAGCGCGCCGGGCACGTCCATAATGAGACGGCTTCTTTAATGAAAATACCGTGTGCGTGCCCGCTCCTCGACGATTCACCCATACTGGGCCGCTATTTAACGTGCCCGAACGGGAATCCCGTTTTTAACTACCACAATTCTTTTTCCATCGATCAATCCGTAGATACATGTGCGGAATCCGAGAAACAATTTTCGTCATTATCTCACGACGTACGACACGACGGCGCGATTAATTAAAGTTTAATTAATTCATCCGAAAGGTAGACGGTCGATGGGCAATCGTTTCCGTGCAGTGACCACGATGTTCACGGCAAATTGAGGCCGTAACGCGGATGCGGACGGGGGTGGGCGCGTTCGGTGGACGCGGCCGGCTGGCTGCGCCGGGCGACGCGCCCGCTGTAATTACATAGATCGGCAGATAGATAATTGAAATCGCGTGAATAATATCCCAGAGATGCGGCAACTGCCCGCGAACACGTCACATCGCGTGTGGCCTCCCAACGATTATGGCAGCTGAAAAAAATATGTTCGTAAAGTTATCGAGACGTATGATTCTCAGAAGTGGATACGACCGAGACGCAGTGTACCGTGACACGACTCCCGCGGCCGACAAAAACACACGATCAATGTCATCCGGCTTGTAATGTCTAATCGCGAGCAACGAGCTAATCGGGTTTCAATTGCCTTTATCTATTGACACTCGTCATTGTGGTAACGTTTGTTATGAGTGTCATACTGTTATTGGATGCACAAGTGGCACTTGTAGTTATGAATTATACAAGAACCTTGCTTATGTCACGTTCGCATCGTTGTATGATTTTGTAATTGTTATTTGTAAAAACAATATGCTCTTCTTAAACTTTGGCATTGAATACAATTGTGGCTTCAGTAATTGTGGACTCGGTATTCGAGTGTCATAACATTAATATTTATTTTCGTTATGATGTCACCACCCGCCTCGCCTGATGTGATTAAAACATTGCTAATTTCATGTGCACTCCTGTCTTGTTGTTGTGAGTTAAAGAAGATTCAAATATTCAAATATCAAACGTCTCAGATTATTGGGTCTAGTAATAAGTTCACAAATATTTCCATTCTTATAAGGTTACGCTAAGCAGTCGCTTCTATTTGTTGTTATTATATCTCTATTAAGCTATATCGTAGGCATTTTAAGATCGAAACATCAAATAGGTTGGCTAACTTTAATGTTAATCATTCCAAACCAACAAAGTTATGAATAAGACCTGCTTTCGACTAGGGTACATTTATGTTTTGAAGCTATGTCTCTGATGTTAATTTATTGTCATCTGTTTCCAACTCATTTGGTGCAGTGCAATATGTTTTTCTTTTGCATTCCTCTCCGTTATCCGTTATCTGAACATTCCCTTTCTTATTCATATCGACTTGTCCAAACGTCTAGTATTCATAAATAATTGATATTTTTTTTAGTACAAAAGAGAATACAAGGAACGTCGGCCGCTGCCTCTCAGTTCGACCTTAATTAAATTGTCAATGTTGAAATTTAAAACAAGTTGCGTGCAGATAGCGGGAACAAAAAGTGGATATTTTTGTTCATTAATATTGTACTCGTATATGCCAGCAATTTTTCACTTCATATCATCCCAATTTATACGCAATTGGGGGTATTATTGAGCCGAGTTTTTGTATCTGTTACAATCATCAAACAATAGCGAATGATTTACATTGCCGTAATTTGAACGTAGATTAATAAGTACGTGTATTGTTACGGATTTTAAATTTCGATCTCGATGCTCAACTGTTTCAATGTATCGTTGTTCCACGTGAAATGAAATGATATGAAAAAAAATAAATGGCAGAACGTTATGTTTGTAAAATAATAATGATAAGTACATTAGAATATCGGCGATCACCGTTTACGCCTCATTAATTCGTAATGATTGTTTTAAACAAATAAGCTCTTTTATGGCATAATTAATTGCAGAGAACGATTAAAATGGAACGTTGCGACTCGTACCTTCTTACCGAAGACATCAAATTAGTCATGCACGACTTCATATTATGTTTTCTTTTTTAGCGTTCTCAAATACACGTTATTCGCGCACCGCTCGGCCACTGAACATTCTCTCGGTACAAAGTTTTTTTTTTTATATAAAACCAGTTGAGAGTTGTTAATTTTCAAATTAAGCACTCAATTGGCGTTCCCGTCGGGCCCTTATAAAAACTAATAGCTGGTAATTGTATCGGTGAAAATAAATAATTCACTGTGCGTTACTTTTGGGAGCGATCGTTAAAGGGGACAATTAAATTTCGGTGCCACGACGTCGTGACGTGACAGATTGGGATAAATGACGCTTTCGAGACGGTTACAAAAACAACCCGCTGCTCCACTGCGGCATGTTTTTAATGATTATTTATCAAGAGAATAATGATAGAGGGTGAAGGTGTAATGTTTTTTTTAGTGTACAAAATACCAATTCATTGCTGTTAGCAAATATTATGAGGACTGCATTGCGCTGTTTTAATATGTCGATTATTAAATGCGATTTAGTTTTCAGTTCTCTAGAAATGGAAATTCGTTAGAATATGTATTTCAAGGGAAACTTGAAAATTCAGCATTAAGTTGTTAACTTGTTTATAGAAACTGTTAAAGCATTTTTTTTCTTAACAAACACAGCTGGTCGATAGATGTACAGGCCCGCTCATGCGTTGTCATATCAAATGCGACAGGAATTTGCTAAGTAGTTCAATTACAGAGTATTACTTCAATGTTGTCGCTCAATTGATTCTGAATTGCCGGGCTATCAAATGGCAGACCTTTGACAGCTGTACGCTCGTTATTATAACCTGAATATATATTGTACACTGGATACACGCTTTACACAATATCGTTTTATTGAATTGTACGAAGACTCGAGTTCGGGAAAATTTGACAGGAAAGCTACCACTGATAAATCTTTTGTCAGTTTTTTACCTCTTTGTCAGTTTTTCTGTATTGTCTTCTAACATGTATGAAATCGAACTTTTTTTTATTGGCTTGCCTTTGACTGCGAACTCACCTGATGGGTAAGTAAGTACTTATCACTTGTTTTATTATCGTAATGCGGGATTTAAAAAGTATCTCGATTGTACGGTACATATCAACAAAAACTAAGCTTTAGTTTTGCCGCTAGTATTTTTGCAGTGTGTCCAAATTATTTATGTAATATAATCGTTGAATTCAAGTTCATTACGTTATAGCCGGTCTCGAGACCGGCTTCATTTCACCCGATGTAACAGTTATGTAGGCCAAGACCGCTGTTCATAAGAATGTTTATATATATTTATTTATTTATCAAGGTTGTGATTTATTTTCACGAGACGTTTCGGTGTAACGTGATTGATTCTAACAGATTTCGGTTTTACCACAATAAAGTTTTTCATTTTATTTCATTAAAATATGAGATGATAACGTAATGAAAAATACTTTTTTCTACACCGAATTCGGTTAATAGAAGAACTCTTATGACGACGAATTGATCTGTTAATAAAAAAAGTTTTGGCTTTATTGTGAAGAGTCATCGCGCCACAACCGTGCGGGTGGGTACCAGGGGCGCATGAATAGCGAGGCGATCGTGCGGCCGCGGCCGAGCCAATTACTGCCCGCGTCAACAGTGATTTACGATATAATGGCCGGCCGCTCGACGCCTACATTGTACAAATGCCTCGCGACGGATGAGATCTGTTCGACGTTGAACAGGCTTTCAAAATTATGGCCAGAAAACCTAGTAAAAAGTTTACGCAACATAGTTACGAGTTACATTTAATAACGTATCATTTGTTTGTAGATTATTAACGGGATGCAAATAGTTCTATCACATTACTTTTGAGTTTATTAGAGCGTCATCCTAACTCACTCCAACTCGGATAAGTGTCGGATAATTCTTATCGGTTTCATTTCTTGTGGAGTGCATTGTAACGTTTGCGCTACTGACATGAAGTTTTCATATTACTACCCTAGAAGCGGTATGGACATGCACTTTAAAATAAACCTTAGCAACATCTCTTTGAACTCGTGACTTTCATCCATTTTCCCTGCGGATATGTTTTCGTTAAAGTACGTTAGCACGTTAATGTTATCGACTGATTGTACCTATGATTATGAAATGTAAAACGTTAAAAATATTTTTCCTCATACATTCATTGCAGTATTTTTTAACTGCCGGATAAAAACCCAATGTTTTTTAATGAATACATAAATTGTATGTCAACACTGCGTGCTGTCTGAGTGCATTCTAATAGGTATGGTTGGTTCTATAGTTGATTAACTGGCCCATTGGCCCAGTAATTCTTGATTCTGATCGCTGAGCGGGTGATGGGAGTTCGATTCCCATTCAGTACAAATATTTACGTGATAAGTGTGAATGTGTGACTATAAATATGTATTTTGAAACATGTTTGGTTAAGTCCATCTGTATGATATGTCAATTTGGGATCGGCTAACCGCGTGTGACGTTAGCCTATCTTGGAACTATTATTATAAGTTTTTAACCGCTCAAGATATCGATACTTTGATATAACAAATTGACGTAATCAGGTCGGGTGTGGCACTTACACACACACATATACGATATTTTTCGTAAATCTAATCTCGTTAATAGATACTATAAATGCTCTGTACATAAATAATTTCGTGTCAGTTACGATTTAGCGTATGTAAATTGTAAGTTAAACTAGCTGTAGCATTTGTAGCTGTTTACTAAACATTAGTGTAACTATTGAGCGGACGAAACAGTTTGATTTAATAGTTATATTTTTTTTTTACAGCAACACTAAACTCACTCAAAGCTCAATATAGAATTACCTCTGCATTTAAAAAAAGAACACGATTTGTTTCATCGAACTAAAGGTTCCAAATTCAAAAATGTATCGAATGTTTTCTTTTTCGTTTATAAAGCGGATTACAGTAGGTACCAGCAGTATAGATGTACCTAATCCGATTACCTACAACTGTGCTTGTAGATAATATTATTACGTCAGGGATCGCCGTTGAAATAAAAATGGAAGTATTCCCTAGCATTTCGTATATCGTTCCAACCATATTCTCCGTGTCAGCTGTGATAGCGCTAGTGACCAGTTTCATTTAGAACTTTAATGCAATTCGAGTTTGGACTCAGATTGTACAAATACGTTTAGATTGAGTTTGCACTTAGTAGTTGGCTTGTTCGTTGGCTCTGTAAAGAAAAATACGACATTAGTAGTGTAAAGCTAAATTAACTTGTTTAGCTCAAGCATTAACAAATTAACATTAACAAATTAAATTTCGATAGGAAAATTAATGCTGTCGATGTTTAACTCACATTCGTATACTTAAAATAAATGCTCACTTTACAATCACGGTAGTTAAACGTTTAACAAAAGCGTTTTTATCCACATCTGGTCCTTTTACCTGATGTCTTTTGGTAGCCGGTATGAAGATATTTTAGAGATGATTCTACCACAAAAGGACTCCATACCACTTAGGGTTGCCAACTTATCGTGTAATTTTAAGGTGTATGATAATAAGATAGGATTATATGTTAAATTCTCCTTTTTTAACACCATAATTGCTCTTTACAAATAATTGATAATAATTTAATGAAAATAAACCAAAACACCTCAGATCATTATGCAGGCAGTTTATTTTTATGCGCCAATAATAATTGCAAATTATCTATAAATAATCGATATTTTGAAGTTCACAAAAGTAACTAATTTTTATGCAAGGAAAATGCATAAGTTGCTTTAAGAAACATGCAGCCCTAAAACCCCCGGTCCATTTGTCGACGAACGCGGCAGCAACTCGAGTCGCCTTATTTCCAGGGACGCTCGCCGGCCGCGTCCTGCCGCCGCACAAATGGTATCTATACACTACAGAGTACTCCGCTTTTTACACACCGTTTACGGTCGAATACTCGAATACAAAGTCGGCTTCGGCGAAAATAAAACAACTTCCATTCTACCGCGGTCCGTTTTCAGTTCGAGTCGCGAAGTCGACTCGTCAAATAAATCTCGCCGAATCGTTTTTACAGCGCGGACGAGCGAGTCGTTCGTTTTGAAACATGACTTGCGCGACTATCAAAAAGATGGGATGTACCTAATCTTTTAGCACAAAGCGGGAAGTTGAGCTCGCGGGGCACTAGTTCACAGCGGGGCGAGCATTCAATAACAGTATATTTTTATCTTTTGCAGGTAAGAGCGGACCGGCCGGGCGGGTGAGAGTTTTGTTCTGTTTGCGGTCCGCGAGCGACATGTGTGAACTTTATTATGGACGGTTTTATTGTTTGGACGGACGGGCGCGCCGCGCCGCCATTCCGCCGTCCGCCCGCAATTTAATGACTGCGCTATCACTAATGTCGGACATTAGACGCGCACGTTCCTGTGGAACTCGACTGTAAAATCGCTGGATATCTGGTCGCCGCACTCGCAGCTCGCTCGCACTTAGCGTCGGTTCGTATTTACATTGATATTTGTACTATCACTGAGCAGTGAGCATATTTACACGCAACGGCCCCGCGCAAAATTCATCGTAAATTATGAGCCGCGAAGTGAACAAAAAACGTGAACGCGTCACGTTCGCGGAGCCGGCGATGCGTGTGAACTTCAACGTTCGCCGTATTGTAGCGGTTTCGCTAAACGACTCGCATCAGCATCCATCGGGCGGTCCGCGGAGCGTATTAGGGATCGCATTAAGGTTAACTCGTCGCATTAGCGCTCATAACAATAAGGCGCGACCGTGACGGATCGCTATTTAATGCGGACATTTTTAACCGGCACGTCACATTACCGAAAGCGTTTTATTACGAGACTCTGTCAATGTATTCATCGCGTCTACGTAATGGCCGACGCAAACTGTTTACAGAGTTAATCCGAGATACGGAGGCCGGTGCGCCGTAGTCGGGAGTGATGATCTCGGGAATACGATTGCGCCGTACTTACGACGTGCGGCGATAAACGTAAAGTAGATCGTTGATGGCCGATTGATTCATTTCAGTAGATAAAGTCATGTCGGAAGGCGGCACAGTTTACTGCTCGGGACTTTATTGTCTCCGCGTGGTTCGCACGAGCGAGGGCCGAATCGGGCGTCGCGCCCGACATATTGTGCTCGGCTAATGGCTTTTGCAATATTTATGGCACCCGACATCCGATTACGGTGATTCGGCGAAAGATGAATCTTTTATTTGTGTCTGCTCTCGTCACATACATTTATTTATAATACTTACACAAAGTTTATTAGTCACTTTTTAGGGTTCCGTACCTCGAAAGGAAAAAACGGATCCCTTACAGGATCACTTTGTTGTCCGTCCGTCTGTCAAGACGCTTTTTCTCAGGAACGCGTGGATGTATTAAGCTGAAATTCATATTAAATACTCAGGTCTACTGTCCCTTGGAGCTGTAAAAAAATGAAACTTCCAAGCCAACGCAATCAAAAGAAACAGCATTTTAAGCCGCATAGTAAAATAGCTAATTTGGTTTGTAATAGATTTCCTAATAGGTTTGTACGGAGCCCTCTTTGCGCGAGTCCAACTAGCACTTGTCCGGGGTTTTTTGTTTTTGTTTGAAGCAGCTTTTCCTACATCTCACTTTCTTCTGTTCGAGAAATTGTACAAAATAAAAAGCGAACCTTAAATGCTTAATGCATTAAGTGAAGTTAAACACGAGAGTAAAGAAGCTCGCAGCCGGAAGAGGCCATTCGTTGCGATCCGGGAAATTGCTAGCAGATTGCGGGAGTGCAGCCACTCGGTGATTGCACGCTACTACTATCTAAGGAAATAAATGTTATATTCCTGGAAGTTCTATTCCGGCCGACAGGGAGTCGTGACTCTCCGAAATCGGCGTGTATGCATCAAAGTGATGAATGTAGATGAAGCATGTCAGGTTTGTGAAGACAGAGATATTTGCCACTCGGTGTTTTCTGTCTACCCCGTAAGGGACGTACCTTGAAGGTACAATAATGATAATAAGTCGGCTGTCTCCGGAAACGACGGAGCACGTTAGGTCGGTAAGGATAGATCTGTTCAACACCTTTTGCTCCGTGCCTACCCTTATCTGAGCCTGGTGTGTTAATACATACAACAATAATAGCACCTAGTCTTCCTTCATAATGTTCTAACATGTATTAGGAAATAATCATATTCGTGAACGAATTGAATGTACGCCAGATGCAAAATCTACTTACTTGTTAGCACTTCGCATGCTTATTGGAATACTGACTTAACTCAACAAAGACGATTTTTGGGAAATCGCAAAAGAAGATCTTGCAACGAGGCCTTATCGTACTTGTTGATGAATAAAATTAAAACTAAATTGTTAATTAATTAGAAGCGCTAGTATTTTGTACATTTGATTAACCAATCTCTAAGATCGCAGTAAAAAAAGATCTCTGTATCTGTACGTAACTAAATTTTTACTTATCTCTTTATGAGAGTCAGTGTTCCATTAAGCATGCGATTTGTTAGTTTATAATAACAGGTGGTAAATTTTAAAAAAAGTTACATAAAGTTCGGCCGTAAATAATGGACACTCGACTTTATATATGCCATTCGATTCAACCAGCGTTGTCTAGCTTATAAACGGTCAGCAATTGAAAAGAACAATTTAATAAAACAATCCACAATAGAAGTGCATGTGTAAGTAATTTGATAACAAATAAGAGAGAGAGAGAGAAGATCTCTCTGTCTCTCTCTGTCTCTCTCATACTGAAGCAATCAGAAACATTAACACTGTGACGTCAGCACACAATAAATTTCTATCCGGAAATCAAAAGCGATAACGAGGTATCTAGAATGAAAACATAGTTACAAAACGCAATTAGTATAATCCGTCGAGATTAAATCGCATCTGATCTATTAGTTGCAGTTATCGGTAGAAATAATCTAACGGGCGGCCGGCCTCTTTCACGTAATTACTTCTTCAATTTATAGTTTACTGGCTTTTGCCCGCGACTTCCTCCGCATAGAATAGTGTCTTCGCTACATAGTATAAAACAAAGTCGCTTTCCGCTGTCTATCCCTGTGTATGCTTAGATCTTTAAAACTACGCAACGGATTTAGATGCGGTTTTTTTTAATTGATAGAGTGACTCAAGAGGAAGGTTTATATGTAAAATAATATACGTTTTATAATAAATATATGTAGTGATACGTCGCGGTGAACTAAACACGCATTTTACGAAATTCTACCTCCAAAAGCTAAAAAAATTTTTTTTTTTCCCTAAAAAGTATCCTATGTCACTGCGAATACCTTGAAGAAAGTGTGTACAATGTTTCATGATGATGATCGGTCAAGTAGTTTTTGCGTGAAAGCGTAACAAACAAACTTACATTCACATTTATAATATTAAGTAGGGTTTATCGTTGCGGCCGCTGTCGGTGTAACAGTCTTTGTTTCGTATCGAATCGAAACGCAATGCTCTTCGTTGTAGTCGTGTTGTTGTTTTGCCATTTTCTTACTTTGCCATTGTAAATTGCAACTACAAATTCGATAACCAATATCGTTCTGGGTTTGTCTCCCGCCACCAAGATGAATCATTCAATGTTCTGTGTTTGAATGTAAAAGAATGTACATGTATAAAGAACGTAACATCACGCCTGTAATCCCCTAAGGGGTAGGCAGAGGAGTGTAGTACACCCCCACATTTCAAAAGTTACGTTTAAGTCCCACAATGGAATAGAAGGTGAGCCTATTGCCATGCACCGGGCACACATCCAGACTCTGAGTGACTATTAGAAATTCTAAATTAGAAAAATCCAACAGTACCCAACCCGGGATTTGAACCCAGGACCTCCCGATGGGCAGTCGCGCTAGCAACCGCCCGACCAACGAGGCAGTCACCTGAAATTTATTTTCATAATATGCAGCTAGGTTTTACCGCGTAAATCCCTTTGTCTGTCTCTTCGTACTTGTTGTTTAAATCGAACAGCTTATGTACAATAAGAGTAATATTAATAGTAATATCTTGGGAAGACACACACACAGTCATCTTATCTCAATATACGGCTAGCCTTCGCTACAATGATCGGACTGCTCATTATGATTTATAAATAAAATTTGCAGCCAGTCAAAAATTACCCGTTCTCGTCATACGAATATTTGTCTTTGCTGGGGGAATCGAACCCACAACCTCCGCCACGGCGGTCAGGGTCACGAACCACTAACTAAATCGACAGGCCAGTCAAAACAACATTAAACAAGATCCTTATAATATCTGCGGCGGACTTATCGTACTTGTTTCGTCGTTGCATAGCCTTGAGCTTGCCACGTATCCGGGTGTAAATATAATATACCGTTTAAACTTCGCCCTTTGCTCTCGACGTGTCCGGGTGTTGTCTCCGTCGCGAAAGCGCTTCACCTGTATGTTATTTATTGTGTCTACGTATTACTAGAAGAGGTTCAACATTCCGATTAGTCATAACCGCACCGTCTGTTCAACCGTCACGGATGATCCTAACGCAGAAATTAGTGGCAATTGTTATTCTCTTAGTGACTCAGGTGTATGTTGAACTGTTTGATGTATGAAATGTTGCGTGTCGCATTCGCGCGTCGCGTCGTTTGTCACCGTTCAGTTATGCCGTGACGTATTCATTCGACTTCTGCGCTGGCATGGGAATGATATCATTGCGTCCTGTAGGCACGTCATCGTTTGTTCGCTCGTGTCAATCGCCGTGGGCTCTAAAAATATTTCCAACTTTGTGACGTTACGTTTCAAATTCCCTTTTCTTCAGTACTTCCATTATTCCATTGCTGTGAATTCCATAGTGAGGTTTTATTATTTACAGTTTACCACGCTGGTCAAGTGCGGCTTACCAGAAAATATATTTATACTTTATAACATACTCTAAGGTGTGCCGGTTTCCTCTGGTTGGCAGATGTGTTTTTTTTTGTTCAAGTTATAAAATAAAGGTAATTCTTTAAAGCTTAGTATTTGTACCCAAACCTCCCACAGTGAGAGACCGAGATTCGATCCACTAGGCTATCACTGCTTCAAAATCTTACCGTATTTGTTGATATTACGTAGAGATGACTAGGCTTACGAAATTAGTAATAGCTACTTGGGTGGTAACTTGAGTGTACTGTAACTTCAGTCCCGTTATTATGCATTTGTATAGAGTGCATTTTACAAAAAATTACAACCTTTCAAATACGATGGCACACCGCCGTTATCTGACACTTTGACCGAGATACCTTCAAGTCAAAACTGTTCAGCTGCGCCACCTTATCGCGCGACCTCCCAAATCGTCTGACAAGTAATACGTTACCCACGGATGCGGCGAGAGGTGAACGTATCCTCTGGCCTACGTCACTCCTGCGTTACAAAGTTATTAATCGTCGACTACCTCACATGACTTTGTCATCTTTTTTTGAGTCTTATTTCTGTACATTATCGTGTTTATCACCGATTTTATACACAGTGGATGGCATAATCCATTCATCGATAGTTGGTAAAAAGTTCCGTTAAACGATAATAGCACGTTTTGGTAGCTAACATCAATATTATCAAAGTACACTTGTAAAAATGTTCAAAGCATATAGACGATCTTTAAGAGTTTCTTCAATGATGTACCACTCTTTTGATGTTCGTACACACCTATATGATTTATAGTAATGTACGGAATACATTAAAGGTCGTGTTCATGCTTCGCACGTGCTCACCCACGCGGTCACCGGCAACGCATGCGCATAAGCCTCTGTACCTTTTGTCGAACCGTTTTTCGTACTGTCCGTCATCTGGGAAACGTGTGGGTTTTTCTCGGTAATGTTTACACGACATCACTCGTGTCGGTCAATACGGTCGGTGACTATTAATAGCTTGGTTTTTTTAAACCTCGTATGGGACAATGAATGAAGTTATTTACTATTGTTGCACGCAAAAGTTCCCTGTCATGTCATCTATGGCATCATCGACGCGGATATCTTCACACAATGAGGAGGATTCATATATGTATTTTTAAGGATTATTTATAACAAAGAATTGTCTTAAACTTACTTACTATGCAAATAATTTGTAGGATAGTGCATGCATTGTTCGGCCGAATGACGTGGGCTAATAGTATTGCAAGAACTTTGTTCTATATATTAATTTGCGTAACTTTGAACTGGACCACTAACTGCATCAAGTCCCCCGAGTCGCAAACACTCAAACAATAATAATAATAATAATGCTATTTAAACTGAACCAATATTGAATACGAAAACGATAATAGTTTCCATTTACCGAAAGGTTCCTAGACTCACTTGCTCATACCGACATAATAATGGCAGGTGTAGCAACATTGCTCGACAACCGCTCTATTGAATTTAAATGTAACCAAACCGCACTTATCCCGGAGTAGGTACGTGGGACTATTTGATTCAGAATTAAACACTTTTCAAACTGTTTTGTTGTGTTTGTTCCCTGCTGTCTTGTTACTTGGTACAGCATGTTTTCTGTACTTTTCAAAACTGTTTAAACTTTTTTGTTATTGTTTACATTTGCCGTTATCGAGACTTGTTTGCTGACCTTCGATTGAATTTAGAACGTATCCCTTGATATATTGTACCCATGTTTCATTCAGTAGCCCTAGAGTCAAAGGAAAGTCATTTTGTAAAGCTTGGTTAGACAATCGCCAACATCATAATTTCTCCCCACTGGTGTCAATGCTTTGCTCTTTGGTTCGGCCAGTTTTCTACGGCGCAGACCACGTGTTCGCTTCATATAGGTAGGTAGGGGACCTTAAAGGATTGTGTTAATAATTACTAGATACTTCTTTGATGAAAGTATGAGAATAAATTTAAAAATTAATTACAACAGTAACAAGTAGCTTACAGGATTATTTAAAAAATAACTTAATTGTTTCTATGAAGTTATGTGAGGTACTTTAGTCGACAATTTGTGCGAGAGTTTGCTCCTAGCTGACAAATTTGATACGGCCATTAAAAAAAAAAATCGCAATAACGATTCCTAGTCGCACAGCGACGTGCTTCGTATGCGAAGTGAAATGAAACGTGGTAAATTTTTTTACAAGTCAATTTTGTCAACATAGAATTGAACACGTCAGCCTCTGTGGGAATTGGGCCGCTCGGCGGTATTGCGAGTTGCTACGTGCATATTTTGTGTCGTTGGATAAGAAAAATAACCAGTCTTACGTACGCTGTCTTAACTATCGCCCTTTTAAACACGCTCGTTTCAAGTTTTGGAGAACTCTATGATTAACATGTAACATAGAGTACTATCACTGTCAGGAGTTGCTTCAAACAGATTGCTATATAGACATGCGAATTTAAAAATTCGTTGGAACTTTAGAACATTACTTATGCTGTATCAGTTGCGAGCATCCTCTCGACCGAATAATAGATGACAGTTATTTGACAACAAAACTGCTCGGCGTAACCTTAGGATCGTTGCAACGAAACATAAAAAAGTTGAAAATAATCGAGAGTGGGGGTACATTCGTAAGTTTCAAAGACTTTCGAATGGATACCAATCTTTGATTCGATGTAGAGAGTAGTACCCCTGCTTCCTATCGAATACGAACAATTTGCAATGTCTTACACGTCCGTACATCGATGCTTAAGTGGTTTCGGTTTTCGTACCTAAACCAAGAAGAGCCAGCAGCAGGTGTGAAAACCACAATTATTATTGGTATTACGCTGTGCATCGTTCCGCGTGCGGTGCCGTCGCGGTCACAATTTCCAATATGTAACGTCGCGGGTCATCACTGTGTCCAAAGTCTTTAAATAAACACCGAACGATGACTCCTAAATCGTAACGGAAATAAATCGAATAAATTACGAGTTATGTCATTTTTATATTTGCGAATGTTGAGTCAAACGTGTTGTTCGCTTATTTCACGACAGTTTGAAAATCGAAAGTTTTATACCGACAACAAAGCTCACGTCACTTGCACACGTAGTCTCTTGTCGAAGCTATCGGTCAACGTAGAGTAATACAACCAAATAGCAGAATTTAATATTATCGAAATGGTAATCATTGTTCTCTCTAAGTGGTATATTAGCTTTTGCTAGAAATAAAATTTCCAAGGCGAAATAGATGCATTTTTTTTCAATGCTTATTTTACTCCATTAGGGGTGTAATTCCCATAAATTCCTTTCTTGTTATCTGCAAAGGACTTAGGATTCTAGGCTCGGCGGTTTCGGCTCTGCGTAAATATCTGGGTCAGACGGTTAGTCAGTCCACCACCTTGCATGCCCGCTGATTTTTTCCGCAAGCCATTCACTATGTTTTAATAGGCTCTGTTTATTTTAATTGAACTTTGTCTCAGATCTCGTGATCAATTATAACTATAGACTATAATTTCTTGCGTATTATTAATAATTATTTTGTTTGTTGAACATTTAAAAAAATATATAATTATTATAATAATTTAAGAATTTGTTGGCTATGAATAGCATGAGACATGCTACAGTTGACCAATTATTGTTAATTATTACATTGTTGATCGATTCTATAGTAATGCGACCGGAGAGATAGGAATTTCAAATGAAAAAAAGTTCCTTTGAATATTTGTTCCCATAGTTATATCTACTTAAAGAAAAATAAGGATAATATGATGGATGATGACAGAATGACAAAACAGACATACAATGCGAGTGTTGATGGATGTAGGTGCCGAGGGAGACCTAGACCTATCCTTAATAATAGTTCTACATATTGTTTCAATTCTGCCATTGTCGCCGGATAGGCGCATGTCATAGTTGCGATGTTAAATGGTAAAAGATTGAGTTGGTAAAAATTGGCACCAGGCGGTTAGTCCGTCTTTTATATAAAAATTAACAAAGGATAACTAAATATATTAAACCAATTATGCGCGACTGCCATATCCATAACAACACTGAGTAATGGCATATGAATATGTATTGCATTGATCATACAATGATGCACCGTCTTTAAGCATGCGGATTTACCAAATAAGCGAATGTCGTATGGAGATCTGGTGGCTATGACGTTCCTCCTGCTGCCACGTTTAAAGATATTAATCTATTCGGTCATTCGATATGTAATTGAATTATATCTTTTACGCAGTTGTCGTCTACTATAGCCTGATGGGGCGCACAAAGCCGAAGCACTATGACTAAAACATGACCTTCATTGAGTATATCTATGTATCTTATATTGAATAAAATAATTTGAATTTGAATTTGTAATCGTAGAGCATGAAGAATACTCGCTGTCCTGCTGCATCAAAACTGTTATCAAATTCAAAGTGTATTATTTATCGTTTGTAATGCATATACACTTGGTTGAGCATTATAGATATCATTCATCGATCTAACGGTCTCTCCAGGCTATGTTAGGCCGAGAGAATAAAAAAAAAAAAAAAAAATACAGACGAATTGAGAACCTCCTCCTGTTTTTGAAGTCGGTTAAAAAGCAGCCGAAAAAAGCTCTCAGCGTTTTGTTAAAATAAGGCTTTGCCGTGTTGCAGTGTGGCTTTAGTGGAACAACGAGCACACGTGATAGATTATCGTGTGGGGCAATCGTTCCACTGTCGGATATTGGTCTTGTCTCAGTTTAGAAAAGATTAAGTCTCACTCGCCAAGTACCGTTTTGGACACTACGTACACAAGGCCTCGGGGAACGTTGTGGAGAATTCTTGAGTGCGGTTTCCTCACTGCGTAATCTTTCACCGTAATAACATGTAATGTCGTATTAATTGCTAACAAAAACACCATTTATTGTTCCCTCAAATATGATGTCGGGAGCCGGTGCCGCGTATCTAACGTTCAGCTCGTAAATACCAGTTTAACTAATGTCATTTGTTATAGAAATCATGTATCGGTGAAGCAATAATTGGTTTTTGTTGAATACTGAATATCGGATTACGTGTACACGTTTCCAAATCCACACTTCATATTTTTGTACGCTCAGACATAGAACTAACATTGATGGTTACCACACAAATATTTGTTTTTAAAGGGAACTGAAACCACAACCCCGGGGTTCAAGCAATCGGATCACTAGACCAACGGGGCAGTCGAATAACCAGATTTTTTTTTTTTTTTTTTAAATGATCCCACTACTATGTCTACTATCTCCCTTTGTAATAATATCGATAGACAATCAAGATTAGATAGATCGAACAATTCTCATAACAATACCGAGACAATGGACGGGTATGAAGCGGCAGGTGGTCAATTTACGCAATCGATCGTGCCCGAATATCATTAATCTCTTAATCATTACTAGCGGGGCGACTAATGGATTGCATTGAAATGGTAAGTATTTCTACTAAATGGAATAGAACAAGTCAGTGGGCGGAGTTCCAGCTAACCTATTGCTTCATGTCTTTTAATAAACAGTTTGTTCTAAGTCCGCTATTTGAACATACTATATGGCATGTGTGTGTTCCCTATGAGCCCAAGTAAGCATCGTCTTCGGCTCTCATCATCAGAAATTGTTGTGCTTTACAATAATAGATCATGTCATTTTCATCACTCTATCGAGGGGGAAGTAAAACAGACAGGTGTTGATATTAATGATCAGATGTTATAACATTGTGACGCGTGCCAGCGGCGGCCTTTCACACGACGCAACAACAATAACATAACACACAACAATAACATCAACAATCAGTTATTGACGTTCCTAATGCGGCTCATCAATTTGTTGTAACTACTCTTTTGTTGAGTCGAACGTGTTCACGGTATTGTTGTTCCATCGTCGGCGAGCTGCGAAACACGTGATCGGGTAATTTTTAAAAAAATAATCGGTTGATAATTCGAGGGACGTGCAGAGAAATATCAATATGAAACTCTTTTGACGCAAGTAAACATAAGTAGTAAAAAAAATATTCCGCCATTCTTTCTTAATTGGCTCTCTGAACCTCCATTGCGTCGTTAAAGTAATTCTTTAAAGCTGCTCGATAGATAGGCATGAATAATAACGTGTATAAAGCATGCGACTTTAAATAAATATTGGCTTGTTCGTTCTTGGTGTGGCTTATAGCATTACGTAAGATCATTATGAATGTAGAGCACGTGCGCCTCGACTACCCACATCCACTACATCTCTCTATTCACGTTATTGTCTATGTGACCGTCGACTTCTGTGAAAGTTTTTTTATTTTAATTGGAGTCCAATTATTCTGGTCGTTAGTGTAGATACGAGTATGATATCTCTTTAGCCATTTACTCTGCGTTTGGACTGATATGAACAGTACGTTTCGTTTATTATAATATCCGTGCCCACCTCTGCCCTATTACATAGTCTGCGTGTTAGTGTTTTAAATTATGAATAATAGTAAGTGTAATAATATATTTTTACTACACTAATATATAATACATGAGTGCCTCGTTGGTCGGGCGGTTGCTAGCGCGACTGCCGATCGGGAGGTCCTGGGTTCAAGTCCCGGGTTGGGTACTGT